>JALNQF010000543.1:0-24189 GCA_028456385.1 Ophiosphaerella korrae | reverse complement strand
TAAAGGGAATAGTTTTAAATACTTAGATTAAGAGGTTTCTACTAATAGGGCGATTTTCTAAGTAGATTAATATAGTTATATTATCTTACTTAGGAATCTAGGACTTAGTTAACTTTATTAAACCTACCTATATTACCTATATAAAAGAAGAAGCCCTACTACTACTACTTTTACTAGAAGATCTACAAGAAGAAGAGTTAGATAGCTTTAATATTAAGACTATATTATTAATACAAGATCTACTATAGTAACCTATATAGAAACTAGATAGTATAGATATTAGTATAAGTACTTAATTATAGTTTAATTTAATATTAAAACCTCTTTATACCTTTATATATAATACTTAGAGTTAGAGGTAGTTATTTAAGAGTACGTAGAGGGTAGGATTTTAGTACTTTTTTTAAAAATATACTAATCTCCTATCCTCTTTAGGTATATATAGTTATCTTTCTTATAAACTATATTATTTTATATATTTTATTCTTTCTTATATTACTATTACTTAATATTAAGTATTTTACTTTATATTTATTTGTATTATACTAAAAGTAAGTAGAATAAAGATATATAGAGCTTAATAGAGTATAGTAATAACTTTAATTTTATAGTATTATTAAATTTATTTTATTTATATTAGAGGTTAGAAATTATTCTATATAGTATTATCTTTATACCTAGTAATATTAAAGGATAACATTAAGGTATAGTACTACTATTACTATTAAACTTTACAACACTATATTGTAATATTAAGAAGAGATATTAGAAATTAAATCGAAGATTTAGAATCGTAGTATCTTACTATATAAGATAAAGTATTAGTATTATTTTATTATAGATTGTATAAGTACAATAATATTAAAGGATAATATTAAAGTATAGTCTTAATACCTAGTAGTTTTAAAGAATAATATTAAGGTATAGTTCTTATACCTAGTAATATTTAAGGATAATATTAAAGTATAGTACTACTATTACTATTAAACTTTACAACGCTATATTGTAATAATAAGAAGAGATATTAGAAATTAAATTAAAGATTTAGGATTATAGTATCTTACTATATAAGATAGGTTAGTAGTATTATTTTATTAAGGCTTATATAAGTATAATAATATTAAAGGATAATATTAAAAGATATTATTAACTATCTTAGTAGTAATACGCTAGCTATGTTATTAAATCTAATATATATAGCTATAATCTAAGTATTTAAAGAATAAGAAGTAGAGCTTATAAGTAGTCTATATATAATCTATATTATAATAGACTACTATAATTTAGAAACTTTAATAATAACTAAAAAGCTTAATTACTACTAGGCACGCTAGTTATTATTCCTATCCTAATTTAATTTCTATATTAAATACGCACCTAGGAATATAAACAAAGTTATAGACGCCCTAAGCTACTAACTATAAGATTACTTTATAGATAATTCTAATCTACAAGTATTAGGAGCTAACTAAATTATCCTAAGCCCTTAAGTCCTAGCCCTAGGCGTAAAACCTACGCTAAATATAGTAATTTATACTCTAAGCCTTATAGACCTATAAAAGCTACATAGATTTATACTAGAATAAGCTACTATAGTATATACCTACCTTTACTATATTATAGAAATAAAACCTAAATTAGTAAACTTACTAGAAGATTTTCTACTACTTTATAATAAAAAACTAGACTTAGAACTCTTACTATATATTATTAACCTATACCTAATAGAAGAATTACTAGATATAGTATACTTAGAAGACTACGTAGCCTAAGCTATATTTACTACTATAGATAGTAGATAATAAAAACTATTAAAAGCTTTCTATAAAGTAGGTGTAAGGTAGACTTTATATAAGATAACTTAATAAGGTAGTTTTAATAATTAACTAAAAAGAGTAAATAGTAGATTAAGCTATCTAAGTAAGTACTAGGTATATATACCTAGTAGCTTACTAAGTACTAACTAAAAGTAGAAAAGTAGTTAAATATTAGTAAGTTTACGATATTAGTAAGTTTTGTAATGTTAGTAAGTTTGTAATATTAGTAAGTTATAAACTTACTAATAATAGTACGAAAATAAGAGATATAAGAGATAACTCCTTTATACGTCTCTCTCCTTTTAAAGAGCAAATTCCTAGAGCTTAAAAAAGGCTCTAATTAACTAATAATACCTATTAGGTAGTAGTAGTAGCTAGGGTTAAAGAGGTTAACTATTTTTAGAGTCGAAATTATTATTTATAGAGTATAGAGCTAAGGTTTTTACTAATTTTAGTATAAAATTAAGACTTATATAACTTCTATATATAAAACGTATTAACTACAAACTTTTTTCTACTATTTCTACTCTACGCTAACAAAATTAAACCTAAAAGTATTTGTATATAGTATAAGGGAAGGCAAAGTTAATACTACTAAGTAACTTAATAGTACTAGATCTCTATATAGGTACTTACTATAAATATAAGCTTTATAATAAGTAGGTTTATTAATATAGAGGACCTAGTAAGCCTAATATTTATAAGTATTAGGAGGTAAGTAGCGTAGAGTAGCTCTAGCTAGGAATTTAGTAGCTAGTTGTAAATTCTACAATAGTAAACTAGACCTACGCGTAACTAGTTATAAGGGAGCGTAGTAGTTGTAGCTATAGTAGTAGGAGTAGGCCTTAACCTAAAAAGAGTCCTATACTTACTAGCTAAAGTAAACTATTCCTACTATTTTTACGCTATAATTTAGCTTTAGCTAGTAGTAAAGTTTTCTAATTACGCCTTAGAAGGCCTTTTTACGCCTACTAATAGCTAGAGTACTTTACTAGGTTACGTCTTTATTAAGCTCTATTTTAGGTATATAGTTAGTATTTTAGGCTTCTTTAGGTAGTTCTAGTAAAAGTTAAAAGTAGCTTTATATTTTATAAATTCTTTTACTAGCTCCTATATAGGTTTATTATAGCTAGTCTAGTAGACTAAGTAGTACTATCTTACGTGTTTTCTATACTCTTTAAAGCGTACATCTAAGATAGCTTCTACTAGGTATTTTTTATATACGCTACTAGTTTCTTTATTAGTAATAATAATAGGGATTAGCTATAGTAGGTCTTAATCTAGTAAGGGCTTCTAATTTCTAGGGCGTAAGAGTTTTAGAGAGAAGACTAGGAATACGCTTTTACTTAGTATCTTTTAGGGTAGTACTAGCTTATATACTCTACTATTGTAGATAACTTTTTTAATAAGGTATAGGCCTACCTATTAGTAGTCTAATTTTAGAGTTAGCTAGGTAGTTCTCTAATTAGCTATACTAATATAGGCTTAGTTACTAACGTTATAAACTAGTTTACTTTAGTAAAAGGTATTAGCTTAAGCTACTTACTTTTGTTATACCTAGAGTATTTTTTCCTTAAGGTAGGCTACTAGGTTACTATAGGTATTAAGTAGCTTGTTAGCTTATATACGTTAGTTGTATTAGGCTAGGTTTAGTTAATCTTTATTGTTTTTACTAGGGTATATACTACTATAAGGGTAATACCCTAGATCTATAAGAAATAGAGTTATCTTAATAGATATATTAATAGTGTTATTTACTTAGAACTTAGCTACGTATAGCTAGGCTACTTAGTTATCTTACGCGTAGTTAACGTATTACTTTAGAAAGATCTCTAGGGCTTAATTTACTCGCTTAGTTTAGCTATTAGTTTCTAGGTAGTATATAGTTAAGAGCTTTTACGTAATATAGAAGTGTTTATATACGTAGCGCTAAAATTAGCTAATAAAGGTTATCTTTCTATTAGATATAATATTTATTAGGACTCTATAAAGCTTAAAAATAGATATAAAATATTAGGTAGCTTCTTTAGGTTTTAAAGACTTATAGAGGAAGAAATAGTATCTTTTTATAAAGTAGTAGTAAATTACTAAAATATATTTATAAATCTAGCTACTATTTTTACTAGTTAGTAAGGCTTAGATATAGTCTACTAAGATATTAGTCTAGAGTATATAAGGAATTAGTATAGGTTAGAGGTAACTAAGTTTACTATCTTATAAGTTCTTTATATAGTAGTAGATTAGGTATATATTATAAAATTACTTAATAGCTTAGAGTATCTTAAGCTAATAATAGTACTTGTATATTAGATATAGCGTACTATAAAGTCCTTTATAGCCTACTAACTAATAGTTGTAGTATAAATTAAAGATTTAGTAGTATAGATAGGCGTTTAGAGGGATATATAGACGCGTTTTATTAACCTAGAAGTACCTTTCTTTTTCTAATCTAGTAAAGCTAATATTAGCGTATAAGAAGTAGTATCTTACTTTATAGAAGGCTTTTAATAGTTTTTATTATCTACTATCTATAGTAGTAAATATAGCTTAGGCTACGTAGTCTTCTAAGTACGCTATATCTAGTAATTCTTCTATTAGGCGTAGGTTAACAATATATAGTAAGAGTTCTAGGTCTAGTTCTCTATTATAAGGTAGTAGAAAATCCTCTAGTAGGTTTACTAATTTAGGTTTTATTCCTATAATATAGTAAAGGTAGGTATATACTATAGTAGCTTATTCTAGTATAAATCTATCTAGCTTTTATAGGTCTACGAGGCTTAGAGCGTAAATTACTATATCTAGTGTAGGTTTTATACTTAGGGCTAGGACTTAAGGGCTTAGGATAATTTAGTTAGCTTCTAATACTTATAGATTAGAATTATCTATAGGGTAATCCTATAGTTAGTATATAAGGGGCTTACTAGAGTTAACTTCCTAATAGCTCTTCTAGGTATTAGTAGATTAGAAGGTAATAATAAAAGCTTGTATAGTAGTTAACAATAGACTATAAATAATAGAAGATGTTTTATAACTATCTTGTATTAGCATTCTATAGTTAAGAGATTAAATTATTAATACTATCCTAATAATACGCATTATATTAACTATATACTTATACTAATCTATTTATATAATACTATAGATTGTTACTAATCTATTTGCTTGTAATTATAGATTACCTCTAATCTATTCTTGCGTTATTATAGATTACTTTAATCTATTCTTACGTAATTATAGTTTACTACTACGTGTTCTAAGTATAAGTAGTTTCCTAATTAAGGTTATTACTCTACTCGTCTTATGCTTCGTTAGTACCTAAGTTAGGACTAATTAGTTCTATCTTAGTTTCTCTTGTTACGCCTATAATACTATCTCCCCCTCTAGGTAGGTCTTAGTTTATCTATCTTAGAGCTAGAGTTATTAATCCTATTTCCTTATTAATATTAAGCTCCTTATCCTCTCTTATACTTACTAAATCTACTCTCTATTATCTTTAATTAGTAGATCGTGTATTACGTTATAGTATTACTATATTTCTTTATTCCTATTATAAATCTATAAATCCTCTTCTAGAGTATATTTCTTTAAAGTATAGTAGGGCTTACAAGGTATATATTTATACTAATACTTACGCGTCTTATAATCTTTCTAGCGTATCTCTTATAGAGTGTAGGTTAATAATACTTATTTACGTATCTATACTTATTTATAATAGAGAGAGCTATTAACTATACTTAAGATAAACTATCTAAATAGATTACTAAGGCTAAAAAAAAACGTAATTAGATTCTAAGTATATAGGTAAAAAATTACACTTGTCTAGTTTGTTTTTGTAAGACAAAGGCCTTAAATAATAAGAAGTCTATAGCGTAAGCTACTCTTGTAAAGTCTAAGCTTAATTTTAAAGCTATAGTAGAGGCTACTCCTATTATATTAGGTGTTCCTATCGCCTCTCTATCTAGTAGTAGTATTATTAGTTTTCTTAATTTACTATAAGGCGTTCTAGGTAGTTCTAATTTTAGAACTCTTTTAGTTTCTTAAGGTAGTTAAGATTATCTTCTAGTTTCTATATATCTTCTTATAGTTATCTTTTCTCGTCTATTCTTATCTATTTTTCTAAATAGTAGTTCCTACTATTATAGAACTAATATACTAGGATTTTCTTAACTTCTTATTCTTCCTATTCTTTATATATATCTACTTTGTATACTAGTAGTTTTGCGTTTTATAGTACTATCTCTAGTAGTACTATATAGAAAGTTAGGTGTATCTTTATCTTATTTAGTAGCTTTAGTTTAAATATAACTAGTGTAACTTCTTTCTTAATTTTAATTAGTCTTATCTTAATATAGTCTAGTTTTAAGCTTAGTGTCTTACTCTTAATATTTTTTTGTAATAACTATACTTTTTCTTCCTTTCTAAATTAAGGTCCTTATTTATACTTCTTATTATAGTATTTCGCTATTTAGTTATATAAGAATTCTACGTCCTATCTTAGCTAGTTATGTATATCTTTTAGTCTATTAGCGAAGTTTTCTCTTCTTAGAGACTAAGATACTTCTAGTCTTAGTATTCTATATGCGCTAGGGTTAAATCTATAGTTTATAAAGAAAAGTAATATTCTTATTATTATATTCTTTACGCTATTGTATACTAACTATACTATAGGTAGTAGTTGTACCTAATTATTCTAGTTGTAGTTAAGGTAGTATCTTATGTATTACTCTACTATTTAGTTTATTTATTCTAATTATCTATCTATTTATAAGTAATATATAGTAGATATTATGTATTTAATTCCTAATTGTATAGTTATTATTCCTTATAGTTTTAATATAAATCTTATATCTCTATCTATAATAATTTTATCTAGTAGCTTATATTAACTAACTATAGTCTCTAGGACCTAATATATAGTAACCTCTATCTTACTTTTTTCTTTATATAGTCTAAAGTATAAGTACTTTATAAGTTTATCTACTATTATTAGGATTCTATTATACTTAATTCCTAATATTAGATTCTTAGACTTAGGTAGTTTTGTAATAAAGTCTATTGTAATAACTCTCTATAGTTATTCTAGTACTTCTACTAGTTGTAGTATTTTATATAGTGCGTATCTATTATATTTATTTCTTTAATATTCTATACAATCTTATAAAACTTTTATTATTAATTATCTTACTCGTAGAATATAGTATTCTTGTAGTAGTCTATCTAATATTTTTTTAATACCTTAGTAGCTATATACTAGTAATTTATAGAATTATTGTATAAATTATTTTTAAATTTTCTTTAGGATATATATTCTTCTATAGGCTTATATAAGTCCTTCTTAGATTTCTGGTTTTTCTATTTCTTTAGATGCTTCTTGCGTCGTTTTCTAAATCTATTCGTCTAGCTCGCTACTCTTTCTTTTAAGTGTTGCGGCTATTTTAGGTATATTTAGGACTAAGTATTCTTTATTCTATACTAGAACTATACTAGTAGTATTTACTTCTTCTTATAAGTCTAGTCTTCTACTAAGGGCGTCTATAAATTAGTTATCTTTCCCTTTTATATATATAATTTCTATGTTAAATATTAATAGAAATTCCTACTATCTAGTATATTATTATAATAGTTCTTTATTTATTATAAATCCTATAAGATTCTTATAATCTATATAGACTTTTGTCTTGTATTTTACTCCTTATAAGTATACTCTCTATTACTTAAATACTTTGTAGATTGCTAGTATTTCTTTGTTATAAATTAGGTAGTTAAGTTCTACTATCTTTATTTTCTTAAAGAGGTATTTAACTAGATATTCTTTTTTAGTCTCTAGATCTTCCTGTATTAGTGCTATTCTATAGACTAAGTTAGATGTATCTATTTTTATAATTACTAGTAGGTCTAGGTTATATATTCTAATAACTAGGTTTTCTATAAACTTCTTCTTAATCTTATTAAATACTTTATTCTATTCTTTTATCTATTTAAATAGTATATCTTTTCTTATAAGTCTTATTATTAGTTCTATATCTTTAGACTATCTTACTATTAGTTTTCTATAAAAGTTTGCTAACCTATAAAATTATTGTACCTCTTTTAGGTTTCTTAGTATTAGCTATTTGTTAATTAACTTGATCTTTTTATAGTTAATCTTAATTTTTCCTAGTTCTATAATAAATCTAAGGAAATCTATTTCTTTTGTATAGAATTTATATTTTCTTATTTTATAAAATAGTTTATTTTTTACTAGCTTTTCTAGCACTTTATGTATATATTATATATATTCTTCTTCTATTTCTAAGAATATAAAGATGTTATCTAGGTATATAAAAGTAAATAAGTCTAGGTATTCTCTTAGTACTATATTAATCCTTTCTTAGAAGGCTGCTAGTGCGTTTATTAAGCTAAAGGGTATAACTAGATATTTATATAATCTATATTGTATTCTAAACGCTATCTTCTACTTATCTCCTTCTTTAATTCTAATCTAGTAGTAAGCGTTCTAGATATCTAGTTTTATAAAGATTCTTACTTTTCGTAGCTTATCTTGTATTCTATCTATTTGTAGTAGTAGGTATTAGTTCTTGTTTATAATTACGTTAGTCTTTCTAAAGTCTATATAGGGTCTTTTATTACTTATTCCTTTTTTATCTATAAATATAAGTCTATATACTACTAAGGATTTAGATACTTATATCTATCTCTTCTTAATTGCGTTTTTAATAAATACTCGTTTAATTTTAAATTCTTCTTCTATTTTTCTATAAACTAGGCTCTATCTTACGTCTTTGTCTTCCTTTAGGTCTATCGCTAAGTCCTATAGCTAATATTCTAGAAGATATTCTTTAGGTTCTATAAGCTATTTTTCCTATTTCTTGTATTCTTTAGAGAATTCTCCTTTACACGTGTTTATATTAGCTTTTAGTATATCTATTTTATAGTAACTAATTTTTCCTATTCTTTAATTAATGTATAGGTTAGTTGTTTGTAACTATAGTATCCCTAGTATTATATCTTACTTATTATTAATTGTTGTTATATCTATAACTATATTCTTAATTGTTATTCTTTTTAGTTCTAATGTAGAGGGAACTATCTTAAACCTAATTAGTTCCTAGAATAGTTTTCTTTAAATTATACTTAGTTGTTAAGGGTACTTCTTTATTATATAACCTATTCCTTGTATTTCTATAAACTTCTTAGATATAAAG
Source organism: Ophiosphaerella korrae (assembly GCA_028456385.1). Taxonomy (NCBI): domain Eukaryota; kingdom Fungi; phylum Ascomycota; class Dothideomycetes; order Pleosporales; family Phaeosphaeriaceae; genus Ophiosphaerella; species Ophiosphaerella korrae. The sequence continues at coordinate 15,167 of JALNQF010000543.1, read as the reverse complement.
TTTCTTGTAGCTCTACTATTAATTATTAGTTATACTTCTCTTCTTTAGTATATACCTATTTTAGTAATATGTAGGCTTCTTATACCTTCTAGTTTTTCTTACTTAGGTAATTTTATAAATTATCTATCTTTCTAGGGCTATAACCTTACTTAGAGTTTGTATTCTTTGTATTTTAGATATTTATTGTACGTGTATTTGTACTATAGTCCTCTTTAGACGTATTTCTTAGATAGTTTTAGTCTTAGCCTTACTACTAAGTATCTATCTTCTAGAATTATTTCCTATCTTTAGATATCTTTTACTAGAATTACTCTTATATAGTTATAGCCTCTTCTTCTTATAAGCTATATATTGTTATTTACTTTTTAGTTTCTATGTATAATATAGTTCTTGTCTAGGTATAATATCTATAATATTTTAAAGTGTACTAGATACTTTAGGTTTATAATCTTATTATCCCCTTCCTAGTACTTATCTTTTCTAGGTATATCTATAGTTAGGATATAGTATACTACTAGTATTCTTAGTGTATAGGCTTTATTAATCTATCGCGTTTTTCTTATAAAGAATTACTACTCTCTTTATATAAGTATTCTTCTTACTATAACTATATATTACTTTATCTATTTCTAAAATAGTATAAATTTTATTTCTTTAGGATTACGCTCTTTTTAGTCTTTGTACGCTTCTTATATACTTATAACTAATAAGTATATCTAAATAAACTTCTATTCTTTATTTTGTTCCTCTATATCTATTATTATATAGCTATTATAGCTATATACGTCTAGCTAAGTATACTCTATACTTCTTATACTAATTTACTTCTTACTTTCTTATAGTCCTTTAGAGAAAGCTATAGTAGTCTCTTTATCTAGTGCCTATCTTTTAGCCTAGATTAATAGAATCTAGGGCTCTTCTCCTTCTAAGTCTTCTATTAGTAGGTCTATTACGTACGCTATTTCTTCTAGCTACGCTTTTATTCTTTCTTTTATTGCTACTACTCTATTCTTCTATAAGAACTATCCTACTCCTTACTTACTAAAAAGATATATATAGTAGTTATCTTTATAACAAAAAGTCTAATAGAGTATTATATATTGTATTTCTTTACTCTTAGCTACTTTTTCTTAAGGTTTAGCTTATACTTATAGTACTTCTTTCTTCTTTTTAGTTGTTTTTAACTAAGCTTCCTTATCTTTCTTATAGTCCTTACTTCTATAGTCTTTTACAAAGTATCCTAGTTTTCTATAATTAGTAGTCTTTTGCGTAGTAGCCCTTCTTACTATAGTTAAAGTACGTAAAATCTTTATTCTTTTTTCTCTTTCTATCCTTATTAGCGTTAAGGATTATAGGGTCTCTAGCATCCTAGTTTTTAGATTAATTACTATACCTGTTCTTCTTCTATTCTTAAAGGTTATTATTAATTTAGATTACTTATTGCTTTAGGGCTTCTAGTGTCCTAGGTTTCTCTATATATATTATTTCGTATCGAATTTTTACGTTTAGTCCTTGTTTAAATTATAATATTAAGGCTAACTTATTCTATTCTATATTTTAGCTTAACGTATTCTATTAGCAAAGCGGCCATATTACTAAAATAGCTACTTTTCCTTAGTATCGCGAATATTATATATAAAAAATTAATTTACTTAATAACTAGCTATAGAACCTACGTACGATATACTTATAGTAGATTTAGAATCTTCTTCTATATCTTTTTAGTACGTATAAGCGTTATACCCTATCTTATTATAGTTCTTACAACGCTATTAACCTAGTTAAGCCTATTAAGCCTACTCGTTACTACTACTACTACAAGCCTTCTTTACCCTCTAAGTCTTGCTAGACGCCTCTATAGCTACGTACAACGCTCTAGTACTATACTCTAATATACTACTATACTAAATCTACTTCTATTTACGCGTTTTACACTTTATTATCTCTACTAATTACTCTTTAAGCTCTATAATCTAGGAGCTTATAAGAGCGTTTTAATATAGTATAAGTTTATATAATAGGTGTTACTAGGGTCGACTTCCTAATACCTAATCGGGGGTTAGTAGATTAAGAGATAATAACAGAAGCTTATATTAGGATCTACAATAACTATAAACAATAGAAGATGTTTCGCAACTATCTTGTATTAGCGTTCTATAGTTAAAGGATTGAATTGCCGATACTATCTTAATAATACGCATTACTACTAACTATATACCTATACTTCTTAGCTAGCTTTGTGCTTCGTATTTACTAAGATCGCGAATCGCAAATTTATTACGTGCACGAATTTGTGCTTTATATTTACTAAGATTGCGAATTATAAATTTATTACGTGTCCCTATTGTAGTTAGCTTCCTAGTTAAGTTCGTTGCCCTACAGGTTGTATATGTTATTATTATCTATAGTAGGGCTAATTAGTTTAAATTAGCTTTCCCTTGTTACTACTATAACACTATTCCCCTCTCTAGGCAGGTTCTTATTTCTCTACCCTAGGCCTAAAGTTATTAGTCTAGTTTCTTCGTTTATCTCTAGTTCTTTATTATTCTCTATGTCTTCTCATTCTAATCGTAACAAACTTCTTCTTATTACTCGTATTACTTGTAACGGGGTTAAAATATTTCTTTGCTCCTATTGTACTTAGCTAAAACTTACGTACCTTGTATCCTTAAAGGATAGCAAATACTATAACGAGTGTATTCTAGCTAATATTTAATACAAGTACACACTGTCTAGTGTTTCTCTTATAGAGTATAAGTATTTAATTTCTATGTAGTCTCTTCTTACTAAGTTGTATAAGGCGAGCCGTTAACTAGGCTTAAGAGATACTATCGTTATAGCTCGCAGCAGCTAAGGCTAAGCGTAAGCTAACTCTTCGTAAGCTAGCAGATCTTTATTCTTACGTTAAGCGTCTTCGTAAGATAAAGGCTTATAATAACGCTAAATCGTCTAAATAGTCTCGTACCTTAGAGGCCGAGATAGACCTCAAAGATGTAGTTTAGGCTGCTCTAGCTCCTATCGCATTAGACGTTCCTAACGCCTCTCTATCTAGTAGTAGTATCGTTAGTTTTCTTAATTCGCTGTAAGGCGTTCTAGAGGGTTTTGATTTTAGAAGTCCTCTAGTTTCTTAGGGCAATTAAGATTATCCTCTAGTTCCTATATTTTCTCCTATAGTTATCCTTTTTTATCTATACCTGTCTATTCTACTATGTAATAGTTTCTTCTATTGCAGAACTAGTATACTAGGATTTCTTTAACTTCCTATTCCTCTTGTTCTCCGTACGTGTCTACTTTGTATACTAGTAGTTCTACTTCTTATAGTGCTTGTTCTAGCATAGCTACGTAGAATGTTAGGTATATCCTTATTTTGTTTAGTAGCTTTAGTTTAAATGTAACTAGTGTAACTTCTTTCTTGATTTTGTATAGTCTTATCTTAACGTAGTCTAATTTTAAACTAGGTTGTTTGCTTTTAATGTTCTTTCGTACTAACTATACTTTTTCTCTCTCTCTAAATTAAGGTCCTCTTTTGTATTTCTTATTATAATACTTTACTATTCGATTATACAGAAATTCTGCGTCCTATCTTAGTTAGTCGTGTATGTCTTTAAGTCTATTAGCAAAGTTTTCTCCTCTTAGGGACTAGGATATCTATATTCTTAGTGTTCTATATACGCTAGGTTTAAATCTATAGTTTACAAAGAAAGGTAATACTCCTATTGCTATATTCTTTGCGCTGTTATATACTAACTATGCTATAGGTAGTAACTATACCTAGTTGTTCTAGTTGTAGTTAAGGTAGCATCTTAAGTACTATTCTACTATCTAATTTATTCGTTCTAATTATCTATCTGTTTATAGGTAGTATACTATAGACATTATATATCTAATTCCTAATTGCGCTATTATTATTCCCTATAGTTTTAATGTAAATCTTATATCTTAGTCTATAATAATCTTATCTAGTAGTCTGTGTTAACTAATTATAGTTCCTAGAACCTAGTATATAGTAACCTCTATCCTACTTCTCTCTTTATATAGTCTAAAGCATGTATACTTTGTAAATTTGTCTACTATTGTTAGGATTCTATTATATTTAACTCCTAATATTAGGTCCTTAGACTTTAGTAACTTCGTAATAAAGTCTATTGTAATAACTCCCTATAGTTATTCTAGTACTTCTACTAGTTGTAACATTCTATATAGTGCGTATCTATTATACTTATTCCTCTAGTATTCTATACAGTCTCGTAGTACCTCTATTACTAATTGTCTTGCTTTTAGAATGTAGTAGTCTCTTAGTAGTCTATCTAATATTTTGTCTATACCTTAGTAACTATGTACTAGTAATTTATAGAATTGTCGTATAAATTCTCTTTAGATCTTTCTTAGAATATATGTTCTTCTATAGGTTTGTGCAAATCTATCTTAGATTTTAAGTTTCTCTATCTCTTTAGATACTTCTTGCGTTGTTTTCTAAATCTATTCGTCTAGCTCGCTACTCTTTCTCTTAAGTGTTGCGGCTATTTTAGGTGTATTTAGGATTAAATTTCCTTCTTCGTTTTTTACTAGAACTATGCTAGTAGCGCTTACTTCCTCTTGTAAGTCTAGTCTTCTACTAAGGGCGTCTACGAGTTAATTATCTTTACCCTTTGTATGTATAATTTCTATATTAAATGTTAACAAGTACTCCTACTATCTTGTATAGCGTTATAATAGTTCCTTATTTATTATAAATCCTATAAGATTCTTATAGTCTATGTAGACCTTTGTCTAGTATTTTACTCCTTATAAGTATACTCTCTATTACTTAAATACTTTGTAGATTACTAGTATTTCCTTGTTGTAGATTAGGTAGTTAAGTTCTACTAGCTTTATTTTTTTAGAGAAGTATTTAACTAGGTGTTCTTTCCTAGTTTCTAGGTCTTCTTGTATTAGTACTATTCTATAGACTAAATTAGATGCGTCTGTTTTTACTATTGCTAGTAGGTCTAGGTTGTATATTCTAATAACTAGGTTTTCTATAAACTTCTTTTTAATCTTGTTAAATGCTTCGTCGCATTCCTTTGTCTATTTAAACAGCGTGTCCTTTTTTATAAGTCTTGTTATTAGTTCTATATCTTTAGAATATCCTACTATTAACTTTCTATAAAAGTTAGCTAGCCTATAAAATTGTTGTACTTCCTTTAGGTTTTTTAGTGTTGGCCATTCGTTAATTAATCTAATCTTTTCTAGGTTAATCTTGATTTTTCCTAGTTTAATAATAAATCCAAGGAAATCTATTTCCTTCGTGTAGAATTCGCATTTTCTTATTTTAAGAAATAGTTTATTTTCTACTAATTTCTTTAGTACTTTATGTACGTGTTGTACGTGTTCCTCCTCTGTTTCTAAGAATATAAAGATGTCGTCTAAGTATACAAATATAAATATGTCTAAGTACTCTCTTAGTACTGTGTTAATCCTTTCTTAGAATGCTGCTAGTGCATTTATTAAGCTAAATAGTATAACTAAATATTTATATAGTCTGTACTATGTTCTAAACGCTATTTTCTATTTGTCGCCTTCTTTAATTCTAATCTAATAGTAGGCGTTTTAGATATCTAGCTTCGTAAAGATCTTTACTTTTCGTAGTCTGTCTTGCATTCTATCTATTTGTAGTAGTAGGTATTAGTTCTTGTTTATAATTACGTTAGTTTTTCTAAAATCTACGTAGGGCCTTTTGTTATTTGTTCCTTTTTTATCTACGAATATAAGTCTATATGCTACTAAGGATTTAGATTCTCTTATCTATCCTTTTTTTATTGCGGTCTGAATAAACGCTTGTTTAATCTTAGATTCTTCTTCTGTTTTTTAGTAGACTAGGCTCTATCCTAAGTTTCTTCCTTCTTCTAGTTCTATCGCTAAGTCCTATAGTCGATATTCTAGAAGGTAGTCTTCTAGCTCTATAAGCTATTTTCCCTATTTCTTGTATTCTTCTAGGAATTCTCCTTTGTAGGTGCTTATGTTAGCTTTTAGCGTATTAGTTTTACTATAACTAATTTTTCCTGTTCTCTAATCGATGTATAGGTTAGTTATCTATAACTATAGTATACCTAATATTATATCTTGCTCGTCATTAATTATTGTTATATCTATAACTATGTTTTTAATTGTTATCCCTTCTAATTCAAGCGTAGAGAGAATTGTCTCAAACTTAATAGGTTCTTAGAATAGTTTTCCTTCGATCGTACTTAGTTATCGAGGGTATTTCTTTGTTGTGTACTTTATTCCTTGTGTTTCTATAAACTTCTTTAATATAAAGTTCCTTGTAGCTCTACTATTAATTATTAGTTGTACTTCCTTTTCTTAGTATATACCTATTTTCGTAATGTATAGGCCTCTTATACCTTTTAACTGTTCTTGTTTAGGCTCTTTTGTAAACTATCTATCTTTTTAGGGCTATAGCCCTACTTTAAGCTTATATTCTTTGTGTTTTAGACATTCGTTGTATATGCATTTATACTATAGTCCTCCTTAGACGCATTTCTTTAATAGTTTTAGGCTAGGTCTTACTACTACGTATCCGTCTTCTTAGATTATCTCCTATCCTTAGATATCTTCTACTATAATTACTCTTGTATAGTCGTAGCCTTTTCTTCTTATAGGCTATATACTATTGTTTACTTTAGGGTTCCTATGTATAATACAATTCTTATCTAAGTATAATATCTATAATGCTTTAAAGTGTGCTAGATACTTTAGATCTGTTATCTTGTTATCCCCTTCCTAGTACTTATCTTTACTAGGTACGTCTATTATTAGGATATAGTACACTACTAGTACTCTTAGTATATAAGCTTCGTTAATCTATCGCGTTTTTCTTACAAGGTACTACTACTCTTCCTATATAGGTATTCTTCCTACTACAACTATATATTACTTTATCTATTCTTAAAATAGCGTAAACTTTATTTCTTTAGGATTACGTTCTTTCTAGTCTTCGTACGCTTCCTCTATACTTATAACTAGTAAGTATTTCTAAACGAACTTCTATTTTTTATTACGTTCCCCTATATCTATTATTGTGTAGCTATTATAGCTATATATTATTAGTTAGGTATACTCTATACCTCTTATACTAACTTATTTCTTACTTTCTCGCGGTCCTTTAGAGGAAGCTGTAGTAGTCTCTTTATCTAGTGCTAGTCCTTTGGCTTAGATTAATAGTACTAGGGGCTCTTCCTCTTCTAAGTCTTCTATTAGTAAGTCTATTACTTAGGCTGTTTCTTCTAGCTAAGCTTTTATTCTTTCTTTTGTTGCTGCTACTCTATATCTCTATTATAGGAAGTATCCTACTCCTTACTTACTAGAAAGATATATGTAGTAGTCGTCTTTGTAATAAAAGGTCTAATAGAGTATTACGTGTTGTATTTCTTTACTCCTAGCTACCTTCTCTTAAGGTTTAGCCTGCGCTTATAGTGCTTCCTTCTTCTTTTCTATTATTTTTAACTAAGTTTCTTTCTTTAGGTCCTTACTTTTATAGTCTTTTACAAAGTGTCCTAGTTTCCTGCATTTATAATATGCTGTATCTTTCTTCTTTTGTAAATAGTAGTCTTTTACGTAGTAGCCTTTCTTGCTACAGTTAAAGCATATAAAGTCTTTGTTTTTCTTCTTCCTTTTATTCTTATTAGTATTAAGGATTATAGGGTCTCCTTTGTCCTAGTTCTAGACGTAGCTCCTATATTTGTTTTTCTTCTATTCTCGAAGATTATTATTAATTTGTATCGCCTGTTGTTTTAGAGCTTCTAGTGTCCTTAGTTTTTCTATATAAATTATTTCGTATCGTATTTTTAAGTTTAGTCCTTATTTAAATTGTAATATCAAGGCTAACTCGTTCTATTCTATGTTTTAGGATAGTTGTTTAAATTATAATATATACTTAGGAACACTCTAGTTCTATATAAGCTTCTCTAGCTATTCTTTAGCTTGTCGTGTAACGTCCGTGTCCCTAAATACTGCTCTTATTCGTTTAGTAAAGTATTCGTAACTTCTAAAGATAGCTCTTATCTCGTCCTTCTAGGTTATTAGAGAGTGTGTCGTATAATCTGTCTAGTATAGTTCGTACTACCTTATTACGTCTTCTTTAAGGTGCAATCTAATATATATTACCTTCTTTTCTTCTATATCAAAGTGTAGTACTTGTATATCTATCTAGAGTTGTACTAATACAATAAAGGGTCTTAACTTTTCTCTTATTCTATTAAACTTCTTAAGGATAGGTATCTTAGGTAGTTTCTTTGTAGCACTTATTGCTAGGCGTTGTATAATTAGCTCTATTTAATTCTAGCCTTTAATACTAGCTTTAATCTATACCTCGTTCTATTTTACGTAATCCTGTAGTTCTTTGTTTTGCGTTTCTAGGGCGTTAATTACTATCTTTATGTCTTCTTTATCTAAAATCAAATTGTTAATTTAGTCTTTAATTATTTCCTATGCGGTGCTGTTAGACTTATAACTACTCCTAGGGGCTTTACTTGTTTTAGTTAAACTTTCTGCTATCGTATTAGCTAGACCGTGCGTTACTTACGCTTTACTTCTCGCAATAACTAAATCGGCAAGGTGTAATAGGTGTTACTAGGGTCGACTTCCTAATACCTAATTAGGGGTTAGTAGATTAAGAGATAATAATAGAAGCTCGTGTTAGGATCTACAATAACTATAAATAATAGAAGATATTTTGTAACTGTCTTGTATTAGCGTTCTGTAGTTAAAGGATTGAATTGCTAATACTATCTTAATAATGCGCATTACTACTAACTATATACCTATACTTCTTAGCTAGCTTTGTGCTTCGTGTTTACTAAGATCGCGAATCGCGAATTTATTACGTGCACGAATTCGTGCTTCGTGTTTGCTAAGATTGTAAATCGCGAATTTATTACGTGTCCCTGTTGTAGTTAGCTTCCTAGTTAAGTTTATTGCCCTACGGGTCGTATGTGTTGTTATTATCTATAGTAGGGCTAATTGGTTTAAATTAGCTTTCCCTTGTTACTACTGTAACAGTTTAGCTCCTTTAATAAGCTGCAAGAACCCTTACTAGGCTAATTCTAGTAATTATATAAAAGAGCTACTTACAAGCTTTAACTAAGAGCTAAATTTGTACATATTACTTAGAGTCTTTAACTACTATAGCGTCTCTAGTAGTAGGGGTCCTAGTAGGGTACGCAGCCGCACTTTAAGGCAATTAAAGACTTCTTACGCGTTAATAGGAACTAATCTAGATACCTTAAAGGCTTTTTTATAATTCTCGTACGTAAATACGTTAAAAAACGCGTCTCTAAAGGCTAGAAAGAAGCCTTCCTTGTTAATATAGTAGACGCGCTAGCGCGCTAAGTCTTGTACGCGCTAGGAGTACTTAAGCTTTAATAGCAAGAAGTAGACAACGTTAAGTAGCTAGAGGATATAGGACGAATAGGCTAGTATATAGAGCGTTAGAATCTTGTTTTTAAAGTAGTAGTCCTTAAAATCTTAATTTAAGTAGCTCTTATAGCTATCTAAAATAAGTAGCTAGTATAACTCTACCTAACGCGCCTTTGTATACACGTTAAAGTACTTTAACTACTTAAGACTAAGTATATTATTTATCTATCTATTTTTAGAGATAGAGATCTTCTAATTGCGTAGTATATCTATTTCCTTATACTAAGTAGAGATATAGACGCGTCCTTTATAGATAATAAATAGTAGAGTTATATAGCTAGTAGCGCAGATACTTATAATAGCTATAACTTACTTGTAATTACCTAGCTAAATAAGATTAAGCCTTATATACCTCTCTAAGCCCGTAACAACTTTTATTAACCTAATTATTCCTATCTAAAAGCTAGTCTTATTAAAGTTGTAGATATTATCTAGATTAACGCTATATATCGCTATTATATCCTGTACAAGCTAGAACTACCTACTAATAACTACTAGATCTTCTTAAAGTATTCTCTAGCGATCCTTTACTTAACTAAAGGTAGTTTTAAGCTCGTCTATACGCGCTACAAAGTATATAGGCTAGTACTTCCTAACTAGTTCTCTACTACGTATTACTAATAGCTTGTCTACTATATCTACTACCTTATATAACTAGGGAGTAAATCCTCTTAAATTAAAGTTAAGAATATACTATACAATAGTTTACTCTTCTATTACAGTAAGTTTCTAGTAGTTTAGTTAAGTAGCGCGTCGATAAGGGATTCTATAAAGCTAGGTAGAGAGCCGCTAATATTATACGTTTAAAGCTGTAGTAGCGCGTCGTAAAGTCTAAAAATAGCCTAATATATAAGCCTAAAGCTTAAGTTAAATTCTACTTCCTTATGGAGTTAAAATATTATTTTATTAAGACTATATTATTGTTTGTACGTAGTGTTCTTCGTATTAAGAAAAAGTAGCCGTTTTAGTAATATAGCCGCTTCGCTAGTAGAATACGTTAGTTATTTAAATTGTAATACGTATTTAAGAACACTCTTGTTTTATATAAGCCTCTCGAGTTTTTCTTTAGCTTATTAGGTAATATCTATATCTCTAAATACTACTCTTATTTGTTTAATAAAGTATTTGTAACTTCTAAAAATATCTCTAGTCTTGTCTTTTTAGGTTATTAGAGAGTATATTGTATAATCTATCTAGTAAGGCTTATACTATCTTATCGCATCTTCTTTAAAGTGTAGTCTAATATATATTACTTTCTTTTCTTCTATATTAAAGTATAGTACTTGTACATCTATTTAGAGTTATACTAAGGCTATAAAGGGTCTTAGTTTCTCTCTTGTTCTATCGAACTTCTTAAGTACTAGTATCTTAGGTAGCTTCTTAGTTACACTTATCTTTAGTCGTTAAGTAATTAGTTCTATCTAGTTTTATTATTTAATAATAGCTTTAATTTATACTTTATTCTATTTTAAATAATCCTATAGTTCCTTGTTCTATATTTCTAATACGTTAATTACTATTTTTATATCTTCTTTCTTAGAGATTAGGTTATTTATGTATTCTCTAACTACCTTCTATATAGTATTGTCTAACTTATAACTACTTATAGGTGCTTTTATTACTTATTTAGTTAAACTTTCTACTATTATATTAGCTAGACTATGCGCTACTTACGCTTTACTCCTCTTAATAACTAGATCGACAAGGTATAAGGGGCTTGCTAGGGTTAACTTCCTAATAGCCTTTCTAGGTATTAGTAGATTAGGAGGTAATAACAAAAGCTCGTGTAGTAGTTAATAATAGACTATAAATAATAGAAGATATTTCGTAACTATCTTGTATTAGCGTTCTATAGTTAAGGGATTAAATTATTAATACTATCTTAATAATACGTATTGTATTAACTATATACTTGTACTAATCTATCTATATAATACTATAGATTGTTACTAATCTATTTACTTGTAATTATAGATTACTTTAATCTATTCTTACGTGATTATAGATTACTACTACGTATCCTAGTTATAAGTAGTTTCCTAATTAAGGTTATTACCCTGCTCGTCCTATACTTCGTTAGCACCTAAGTTAGGACTAATTAGTTCTATCTTAGTTTCTCTTGTTACGCCTATAATATAGTAGCTTAAGGCGTCTATAACCTTGTTTATATCGCTAGGTACGTATTTAATATAGAAATCGAATTAGGATAAAAATAATAACTAGTAGGCCTAGTAGTAATTAAGCTTTTTAGTTATTATAAAGGTTTCTAAATTATAGTAGTCTATTATAACGTAGATTATATATAGACTACTTATAAGCTCTAGTTCCTATTCTTTAAATACTTAGATTATAGCTATAAGTTCTAGGTTATAGGTATTATAATTATATTCTACTAGGGTGTGTTTTTTTAAGAAGAAGCTAACTAGCTATTAGATTCTATCTTAGTTTAGTTAGCTTATTACTCCGCCTAAGGCCTACCTAAAGGCGTTAGTTTAGATATAGATTAGTTTTAAGGGGTTAAAGTAAAGTAAGACTATACCTAGCTAGAAAGTAGCTTTTAGTTTATTAAAGGTATCTATATATTCTTAGGTAATTATAAAAGGCTTATACTAGGTCTTTTAAAAGAGTAGCCTATCTCCTTTAGTAAGTTTAGTAATAACCTTAGACTTAATTAACTTAGTAAGTAGTAAGGTAAGGCTTAAGTAATCCTTAATAAAGCGCTAGAGAAATCTAGTATAGCCTAGAAAGGCTAGGACTTCTTTAGTAGTCTTTAGTATTTCTTACTCCTAGATAGCTTTAACTTTAGAGAGATTTATTATAATTCTTTTATTAGAGATAATTATACCTAAAACTTTAACTAAAGTAGTATAGAAGCTAGATTTTTTAGAGTCTATATAGAAGCCTTACTCTTTTAGTTGTATAAGTACTTTATAAATATACTAGATATAGTCTATTTTATTATTAGAGTATATTAGGACGTTGTCTATATATATAGTGTAGAAGTTGTCTAAATATTCTAGTAGGGCTAAGTTAATAGTACGCTAGAAAGTAGCTAGTACGTTAGTAAAGCTAAAGAGTACTACCTTGTAAGTATATATACTAAAGTAGGTAATAAATATAGTTAGCTATTCTAAATTTAAAGTAATACGTAAGTAGTAAAAGGCGTATATTACGTTAAATTTAGAGAAAATCTTTACTTTATTTAAGTAGGCTAGTATTTCCCTAAAGAATAGAATAAGGTACTAGTCTTTAATAGTAGATTTGTTTAGCTTATAGTAGTTTACGTAGACTTGTAAGCTACTATCTAGTTTAGCTATAATTAGTAGGTTATTCCTAGCTAGGGAGCTGTATTTACTAATAAAGCCTTTACCTTCTATTTCTTAGATATATTTCTAGATTACTTTATCTTATTTTCTAGTAAAAAAGTAAAGTTTAGCGTCTAGGATTTTTGCGCTAGGTTTAAAGGTAATTTCTAGGTCGTGTAGCTTATAAAGAAAAAGTTTCTTAGTAGCTTTCTTATTAAAATAGGGTATTAAGTCTTAATATAGTTAGAGTAGTTCTATAGACAAGATATCTTTAAGCTCTACTATAAGTAGTAGTTTGTAAAATTACGCGTAATCTACTTTCTTAGCTACTTTATAGTAGTATACTAGTAGTAGTATTCTATCTAAAGTAAGTACTATAAGTATATATCTACTTCTTCTAGTAAAGGCCTTAATTATATAATAACTAATAGTTTAAATATCTATTAATAAGTTCTATTTATACTTATTAGGGTACCTACTTAGAGGCCTTATAAGAGTAGATAATAGTTTAAGCGCTAGCTTCTTTAAAGCTATAGTAGAGTAATATCTAGGCGTACTATAGTATACTACTAAGGGGATTTTATTAGTTATCTAGTAGTACTATTAGTAGTAAGTATTAAGGAATAATAATATTCTATAGTAGTAGTTAAGTTTAATAGTATATGCTTTACACTATAAAAATCTTAAAATAAATTTAAATTAGCTTACGTTTTTAATAATATAGGTAGAAGTCTATTTAATATATACGCCTACTTATAAGTAGAACTTAACCTAATATATAATAGACTTAGATAAAGAACTATTATATCCTTTATAGATAATAAGTTAAAGTAGCTAGATAGTTTATAATTTTATAGTCTTCTAGGTAAATTTTTATTAAATAAAGTTTATATTAGCTCTATTATTAGCTAAGGTTCTAGCTATATAGAGTACTATAGAGTCTTTACTTAAGAAGCTAGTAAATAAGAATTAGTTTAGCTTAGCTTCTATTAGATTAGTTAGTAGTTTCTTATACTAGACTATCTATATTCTATAAGTAAGTATATAAGATATAGCTATACTAGGAGTTATACTTTAGTAGTTAATTACGCTCTTCTAGTTTGTATAATCTCTAGGTTAAGGCTTTAGGCCTAGGGAACGTCGTTTTCTAAATCCTAGTCTAAGTTAGGCTCTAGTTCTAGCTCTATATCTAGTTAGGGGTCGTATTTAAAGAATTAGTCGTCTATTTCTATATCTATTTTAGATTCTATTACTATATAGGTAGCTATATAGTAGTTTATAGCGTTAGTAGGTATTTTAGATCTAGTAGCTTTTATTTATTTATAAGTACTATAGTCTAGCTTCCTAATACCTATCTTTTTATAGCCTTACTATAAAATTATTTTAGGGTTCTTAGTTTTAATTATAGTAGCCTTTTTACTAGTTAGGTATATTCTTCTAAATATACCTTCTAGTTATAGTTAATAGTGTTTTAGTTCTTATAAGGTTATAGCTAGTTCTTCCTTAAAGTTTTATATCTACGCTCTTAGTTTAGCTCTTATAGGCGCTAGGGTACGAAGTTAGGTTTACCTAGAGCCTATATCTAGGTTGTAATTATTTACTTTATTTTCTAATATTAAGATTATCTTTTAAGAATTAGTAAGGCTATTATAGATACTAGGAGTAGTACTAGTAGCCTCTCTAAGCTAGGGTTATAGCTTTTTTTAAAGGTAGATATTATATAGCTATAAGTTCTATTCTAGTTTAAAGCTAATATTATTAAATTTAGAGAGAGATTTAGCTTATACTAACTAGGTAGTTTTATAGATTAGTTAATCTAGTCTAAATTTAGCTATTTCTAGAGTTTTATAATGTACTTCTCTTAATCCTACTATATCTATATTACTAAATTAGTAAAAAAGTATAAAGAAATATATAAATTCTTCTTAGTATAAGTAAGTAATACTATTTAGGATAGTAAGGTATAGGTAAGCTAATCTTATATAGTAGTATATAATAACGTTAGCTTAGGTTTATAAGCTAATATATTTTTTTCTATTAGTAATAAAGTAATTATATATAGACTAGATAAAGGATATAATATCTATATAGTATTCTATACTTAAAAATTATAAGAGTTTTATAGAGTAGTCTTCTTATTCTTTATACTAGTAAAAATTAAAGGCTAGCTCTTAGATACTAGTTAAGAAAAGAGTTAAGGTAAACTCTTCTCTATTAAAGATATAGTAGCCTACTACTAGTACTTAGGGTTTAAACTCTCTTTTAAAGAAGCTAGGTTACTAGCTTTATAGTAAGATCTTAGTATAAAGTAGTTTTATATCTTTTTATACTAGTATATTAAAGTTAAAAGTTTCTAGCTTAGTTTATTTAGCTATTAGGTCTTCTTAGTAGATTACTACTTTGCGT
>JALNQF010000542.1:0-24199 GCA_028456385.1 Ophiosphaerella korrae | reverse complement strand
TACTTTTTTCTTTTTAAATTAACTAATTAAGTAGATAACAAATATACTATAAAAATTAGGTAATATAATCTCTACTAGCCTACTAAATACTAGATAAAATAAAAATTGAATTTTATACGCTAATAAAAAAGTTCTATTAGGTTGAATTTTATAAAAAAAAAAGTCCTCTAAACAGTTTAAATCCTAGCTTGTATTTGATTAGTAATTAAAATTTGTAGTATACTAAAATAAAGTCCTAGATATTTTCTTTAAGATTTATGTTCGCTTATATTTTTAGCTATTATATTCGTAGAGTTATTACTAGTTAAAAACTATAACTTTTTTTTAGGCTTTTTTTTCGTGTCACCTCACTGTAGTTTTGTAAGTTATCTACTTCTCTAGGGCTATAGCTTTACCTTAAGCTTGTATTCTTTATATTTTAGACATTTGTTATACGTGTATTTGTACTATAGTCTTCCTTAGACGTATTTTTTAGATAGTTTAGGTCTAGGTCTTGCTACTATATATCCTTCCTCTAGGATTATTTCTTATCCTTAGATATCTTCTACTAGAATTACTTTTATATAATTATAGCCCTTTCTTTGTATTAGCTATAAGTAGTTATTTACTTTTAGATTCCTATATATAATACAATTCTTATCTAGGTATAATAGCTTTAATACCTTAAAGTGTACTAGATATTTTAGATCTATTATTTTGTTATCTCTTTCCTAGTATTTATTTTTTCTAAGTGTTTTCTCTATTAAAATATAGTATACTACTAGTATTCTTAGTGTATAGGCTTTATTAATTTATTACGTTTTTTTTACAAGAAACTACTATTCTCTTTATATAGGTATTCTTCCTACTATAACTATATATTACTTTATCTATTTTTAAAATAGTATAAATTTTATTTCTTTAGGGTTGTATTCTTTCTAGTTTTTGTACGCTTCCTCTATACTTATAACTAGTAAGTATTTCTAAACAAACTTCTATACTTTATTTTGTTCTTCTATATCTATTATTGTGTAGCTATTGTAGCTATATATATCTAGCTAGGCGTATTCTATACCTCTTATACTAACTTATCTCTTACTTTCTTATAGTACTTTAGAGGAAGCTATAGTAGTCTCTTTATCTAGTACTAGTTCTTTAGCCTAGATTAATAGAATCTAGGGTTCTTCCCCTTCTAAGTCTTCTATTAGTAGGTCTATTACGTGCACTATTTCTTCTAGCTACACTTTTATTCTTTCTTTTATTACTACTACTCTATTCTTTTATAAGAACTATCTTACTCCTTACTTACTAGAAAGATATATATAGTAGTTATCCTTATAATAGAAGGTCTAATAGAGTATTGCGTATTATATTTCTTTACTCTTAGCTACTTTCTCTTAAAGTTTAGCCTATGTTTTTAGTACTTCTTTCTTACTTTTAATTGTTTTTAACTAGGCTTTTTTATCTTTCTTATAGTCTTTACTTCTATAGTTCTTTATAAAGTATCCTAGTTTCCTATATTAGTAATATACTATGTCCTTCTTTTATTTAGATTAGTAGTCTTTTACGTAGTAGCCTTTCTTACTATAGTTAAAGTACGTAAAGTCTTTATTTTTCTTTATTTTCTTATCCTTGTTAGTGTTAAAGATTATAGGGTCTCTAACATCCTAGTATCTAGGTTAGCTTCTATACTTATTCTTTCTCTATTCTTAAAGATTATTATTAATTTGTATTACTTATTACTTTAGAGCTTCTAGTATCTTAGGTTTCTCTATATAAATTATTTTGTATTAGATTTTTGTATTTAATCTTTATTTAAATTATAATATTACGAATACCTTGTTTTATTCTATGTTTTACAATAGTTACTTAAACTATAATATATATTTAGGGACACTCTTGTTCTATGTAAGCTTCTTAAGCTTTTCTTTAGCTTATTAGGTAATGTCTATATCCCTAAATGCTACTCTTATTTGTTTAGTAAAGTATTCGTAACTTCTAAAGATAGCTCTAGTTTTATTCTTCTACGTTATTAGGGCGTATATTGTGTAGTCTATCTAGTAGGGTTTAAACTATCTTATTACGTCTTCTTTAAGGTGCATTCTAATATATATTACTTTCTTTTCTTCTATATTAAAGTGTAGTACTTATACGTCTATCTAGAGTTATACTAAAGCTATAAAGGGTTTTAATTTCTCCTTTATTCTATTAAACTTCTTAAGTATAGGTATCTTAGGTAGCTTTTTTGTTACACTTATCTTTAGTCTCTAGGTAATCTATTCTATCTAGTTTTATCCTTTAATAATAGCTTTAATTTGTACCTTGTTTTATTTTGCGTAGTCTTAGAGTTCCTTATTCTATATTTCTAGGGCGTTAATTACTAGCTTTATGTCTTCTTTCTTAGAGATTAAGTTGTTTAGGTAGTCCTTAATTACCTTCTATGTAGTGTTATCTAATTTATAACTACTTATAGGTGCTTTAACTCCTTTCTTAGTTAAACTTTCTACTATCGTGTTAGCTAGACTATGCGCTACTTACGCTTCGCTCCTCTTAATAACTAAATTAGCAAGGTGTAATAGGTCTCCTGTTGTTAACTATAAGTAACTACTATAGGTTATTAGTAGATTAAGAGGTAATAACAAAAGCTTATAAGGTAATTAGTAATAACTATAAACAATAGTTAATTTGTATGTACAATGTTAAGTATTCGCGTTCTAGGTTAGAGATTGGATTACTAATGTTATCTTACTAATACGTATTCTTGTTATCTATATACTTATATTAATCTATTTGTACGACACTATAGATTACTACTAATCTATTTATATATAACTACAGATTACTACTAATCTATTTAAGCGTTATTATAGATTACCTTAATCTATTTACACGTAACTATAGATTACTACTACGTGTCCTAGTTATAAGTAGTTTCCTAATCAAGGTTGTTACCCTGCTCGTCCTATACTTTGTTAGCATCTAAGTCGGGATTAATTAGTTCTATCTCGATTTCTCTTATTACGCCTATAATAAGTAGTAATAAAAGAAAATAGAATAAAAGTATAGCTAGAAGAGATAGCTTATATAATAGACCTACTAATAGAAAACTTAAAAGAGGAAAAGCCCTAGATACTATTAATCTAGGCTAAATAACTAGTACTAAATAAAGAAACTACTATAGTTACTTCTAAAGAACTATAAAAAGATAAGAAATAAATTAATATAAGAAGTATAGAGTATACTTAGTTAAAGATATATAGTTATAATAGCTATATAATAATAGATATAGAAGAATAAAATAAAGAATAGAAGTTTATTTATAAATACTTACTAGTTATAAGTAGAGAGAAAGTGTATAAAGACTAGAAAGAATATAACCCTAAAATAATAAAGTTTATAATATTCTAATAATAGATAGAGTAATATATAGTTAAAGTAGAAAGAATACTTATATAAAGAGAGTAGTAGTATTTTATAAGAAAAACGTAATAAATTAATAAAGCCTATATACTACAAGTACCTATAGTATACTATATCCTAGTAATAACAAGACCTAAAATAGATAGTTACTAAGTAAGGGACAACAAAAGAATAGACCTAAAATATCTAGTACACGAAGAAATAGTATAGATATTATACCTAAATATAAACTACTACTTATATAGAGAAGTAAAAGATTTAAACTATATATAGCTAAAATAAGAAAAAGGATATAACTATATAAAGGTAATCCTAAGAAAAGAAATTAAGGGTTAAGAAATAATTAAGATACCTAACAAAGAATATATATTAATTAGACCTAGACCTAAACTATTAAAAGAATATATTAAAAAAAGGCTATAGTATAAATATATACACAATAAATATCCTAAGTATAAAAACTATAAACGTAAGATAAGATAATAGCTTTAGAAGAATAGATAATTTAAAGAAAGACCTAAGTAAGAAAAGCTAGAAGGTATAATAGGCCTACACGTTACTAAAGAAAGAATATACTAAAGAAAGAAAGTAAGAATTATAATTAATAGTAGAGCTACAAAGAACTTTATATCTATAAAGTTTATAGAAAAATAAGGAATAAAGTATACTATAAAAAAGTACCCTTAATAACTAAGTATAATAGAAGGAAAACTATTCTAAGAACTTATTAGATTTAAGATAGTACTTTCTATATTAAAACTAGAAGGACTAGAGATTAAGAATATAGTTATAGATATAACAACAATTAATAACAAACAAGATATAATATTAGGTATACTATAGTTATAGATAACTAACCTAAGGATTTATTATAGAATAGTAAAAATTATATACTCTAAAATATTAAAAGCTAACACAAATATATATAAAGGATAGTTCCTAAATAAGTATAAAAAATAAGAGAAATAACTTATAGAACTAGATAACTACCTCCTAGAATATTAACTATAGGACTTAGCAATAAAACTAGAAGAAAGAAAAGACGTAAGATAGAGCCTAGTATACAAGAAAATAGAAAAAGAATCTAAGATTAAACAAGTATTTATTTAAAACGTACTAAGAAAAAGATAGATATAAGAATCTAAATGTTTAATAGTATATAGACTTATATTTATAGATAAAAAGAAAATAGATAATAAATAACCCTACGTAGACTTTAGAAAGATAAACGTAATTATAAACAAGAACTAATACCCCTTACTATAAATAGATAAGATACAAGATAGACTATAGAAAGCTTAGATCTTTATTAAACTAGATATCTAAAACGCCTACTACTAGATTAGAATTAAGAAAAGAGATAAATAGAAAACTATATTTAAATACTTATTTATACTATTTAGATTAATAAATACACTAGTAGTATTTTAAGAAAGAATTAATACAGTCCTATAAGAATATTTAGATATATTTATATTTATATACCTAGACAATAGCTTTATATTCTTAGAAATAGAGGAAGAATACGTATAACATATATATAAGGGACTAAAAAAGCTAGTAAAAAGTAAACTATTTCTTAAAATAAGAAAATACAAGTTTTATATAAAAGAAATAGACTTCCTTAGATTTATTATAGAACTAGGAAAAATTAAAATTAACTTAAACAAGATTAAAGCTAGGTAAGAATAGCTAACACTAAAAAACCTATAAGAAGTATAATAATTTTATAGACTAGTAAACTTTTATAGAAAGCTAATAGTAGACTAGTCTAAGTTAATAGAACTACTAATAAACTTTATAAAAAAGGATATACTATTTAAATAGATATAGGAATATAAGGAAGTATTTAGCTAAATTAAATAAAGATTTGTAGAAAACCTAGTTATTAGAATATATAACCTAGACCTACTAGCTATAGTAAAAATAGACGCATCTAACTTAGTCTATAGAATAGTACTAATACAAGAAGATTTAGATACAAAACAAGAATACTTAGTTAAATACTTTTCTAAGAAAATAAAGCTAGTAGAGCTTAACTACCTAATCTATAACAAAGAGATACTAGTAATCTATAAAGTATTTAAGTAATAGAGAGTATACTTATAAAAAGTAAAATACTAAATAAAAGTCTATATAGACTATAGGAATCTTATAAAATTTATAATAAACAAAGATCTATTACAACGCTATATAAGATAGTAGGAATTCTTATTAATATTTAACCTTAAAATTATATATACAAAGGGTAAGGATAATTAATTTATAGACGCTCTAAGTAGAAGACTAGATTTACAAGAAGAAGTAAATACTACTAGTATAGTTCTAGTTAAAAATAAAGATAGATATTTAGTCCTAAATATACCTAAAATAGCTGTAACACTTAAAAGAAAGAGTAGCGAGCTAAACAACTAGATTTAGAAGGAAACAAAGAAGGCCTCTAAAGAAATAAAGAAACTAGAAATCTAAGAAGGACTTATATAAGTATATAAAAGAATATATATCTTAAGTAAGATATAAAAAGAGTTTATATAATAATTTTATAAATTACTAGTATTTAGATACTAAGGTATTAATAAAATATTAGATAAGCTTTTAAGAGATTATTATATTCTAAAAGCAAGATAATTAGTAATAGAAGTACTATAAGACTATATAGAATATTATAGAAACAACTATAATAGATAAATACTATATAGAATATTATAACTAGTTAAAATACTAGAATAACTATAGAGAGTTATTACAATAGACTTTATTACAAAGTTACTAAAATTAAAAGACCTAATATTAGAAGTTAATTACAATAGAATCCTAATAATAGTAAATAAACTTATAAAGTACTTATACTTTATACTATATAAGGAAAAAATTAAGATAGAAGTTACTATATATTAGGTTTTAGGAATAGTAATTAGCTAATATAGTATTCTAGATATAATTATTATAAATAGAAATATAAGATTTATATTAAAACTATAGAGAATAATAGTAGTATTATTAGGAGTCTAATATATAATATTAATAGTATACTACCTATAGATAGATAGATAGTTAGAACGAATAAATTAAATAGTAGAATAATACTTAAGATACTACTTTAACTATAACTAGAACAATTAGGTATAGTTACTACCTATAGTATAGTTAGTATATAATAGCGTAAAGAATATAGTAATAAAAGTATTACTTTTTTTATAAATTATAGATTTAACCCTAATATATACTAGATACTAAGATTTTAAGTATCTTAGTCTCTAAGAAGAGAAAACTTTATAAATAAACTTAAAAAGATATATAATTAATTATAATAAGATATAGAGTTCCTATAAGATTAAATAGTAAAGTATTATAATAAAAAATACTAAGATAAACCTTAATTTAGAGAGAAAGAAAAAGTATAGCTATTATAAAAAAATATTAAAAGTAAATAATAAAGTTTAAAACTAGATTTCGTAACAATAAGACTATATAAGATTAAGAAAAAAATTATACTAGTTATATTTAGACTAAAACTACTAGATAAGATAAGGATATACCTAATATTCTACGTAGTACTACTAGAAAAAGCACTATAATAAGTAGAACTACTAGTATACAAAGTAGATATATATAGAGAATAAGAAGAATAAGAAGTTAAAAAAATTCTATAGTATTAACTTTATAATAGAAAAAACTACTACCTAGTAAAATAGATAGGTATAAATAGAAAAAGTTAACTATAAGAAGATATATAGGAACTAGAAGATAATCTTAACTACTTAAAGAAACTAAATAAGTTCTAAAGTTAAAATCTTCTAGAACGCCTAGTAGTAAATAGAGAAGACCTACGTTATTAGTAATAGGTAGAGAGGCGCTAGATACACCTAATATAATAAGAACCAAAGTAGCCTTTATTATAGACTTAAAATCTAACTTAAACTCTAAGAAAATAGCTTATATAATAGACTTCTTATTATTTAAGGCCTTTATCTTATAAAGACAAACTAAATAAGTATAGTTCTCTACTTATATACTTAGAATATAGTTACGCTCTTTTTTAGCCTCTATAATCTATAATAATAGTCTATATTAAGCGTAGTTAATAGCTCTCCCTATTATATTTAAGTGTAAATACGTAAATAAGCCTAATAAACTTATACTCTACTAGAGAAATACTAGATAGGTTATAAGATAAATAAGTATTAGTATAAATATATACCTTATAAGCCTTACTATACTTTAAAGAATAATAAACTAATAGAAAGTTAGAAGACTTATAATAAGAATAAAAAAACATTTTAATACTACAACGTAATACGTAGTCTACTAATTAAAGATAATAAAGAGTAGATTTAGTAAGTATAGAGATAGGGAATAAAGAACTTAATATTAATAAAGAAACTAGATTAATAATATTAGCTTTAGTAAAGAGAAATAAGAACCTACTTAAAGGGAGAGATAGTATTATAGACGTAATAAGAGAAATTAAGATAGAACTAATTAGTTTAGACTTAGATACTAATAAAGTATAGGATAAGTAAGGTAATAACTTTAATTAGGAAGCTACTTATAATTATAATACGTAGTAGTAATCTATAATTATATATAATAGATTAAGAGAAATCTATAATAATATATAATAGATTAAAGTAATCTCTAAATTACGTATAATAGATTAAGAGTAATCTATAATGTTATATAAATAGATTAGTATAAGTATATAGTTAATAGGATATATATTATTAGGATAGTATTAGTAATTTAATTCTTTAACTATAGAACGCTAATAAAAGACAATTACAAGACATCTTCTATTGTTTATAGTTATTAAAGATTATAATATAAACCTTTATTATTACTTCTTAATCTACTAATACTCTTAAAGGGCTACCTATAGTTAATAATAGAGTAACCTATTATAAGAGTTAGCTAAGTTAAGCTCTAAAAAAGCTTTAGTTAAAGAGTTTAGAAGTATTTAAGCTTAATATAAGAGAAACTTAACTATAATAAACTTAAACCTAGATAACTAATAATAAAGTTAATAGAAGTAAGAACTTCTACTTATATCTTCTACTACTAATTAAGCTCTTAGTATATAGTTAATTAGTCTATCTATATTAAGTAGCTATTTATCTACTAAAATACTATTCTAGCTAAAGTAAACTTTTTAAAAGATAAGTAATTACTAAGTTTATTATCTTTAATTCTTTAGTATAAAGTTAGTAATAAGTTATAAAATAAAGGATAGAGCTTAGTAAACTTAGTAAGTAATTTTTTAAGTTTATCTTAAGATATAAAGACTATTCTTAGTAGTAGGTCTTTATTAATTATAGTATTTAGTAGTAAATTATCTCTTAGCTTTTCTAAGTTCTTTAGCTTAGGTATAAGTTAGAGTAATAATACTTAGCTAATATTTAGCTAGGCGTTATTAATTAAGTTATTTAATATAGTCTAGTTATTAAAAAAGACCTTAGTAACTAGTTTATACTTTAGAGAGCTACTTTAGTTAAAGGAGGTTAAGTCTATATCTAGGTTAAATTCTTCTATAATAAGTTAGTTAAGAGTAGCTAAGTCTATTATATAGCTATTAGCTAAGAAAGTACTTAGTACTTATTAAGGAATTATATTAGGTTAAAAATTTAGTTTACTAGTTAGTCTTAGTTAAATAAAAGATTTAAAGTCTATTACCTATTTTCTTTTATCTTTTTATAATAAAGTTTTAAGATATTATTAAAAGTTACTTAGTACTATTTTTATTAGAGTAGTTAGTATAGTAAGTCTATAAGTCTATTTTTCTAGAAACCTAGTATAAAAGAGTTATCTCTTATATCTCTTATTTTTATACTAATATTAGTAAGTTATAAACTTACTAATATTACAAACTTACTAATATATACTAATATTTAACTACTTTTTTACTTTTAGTTAGCGCTTAGTAAGCTACTAGGTATATATACTTAGTACTTTCTTAGATAACTATATATACTATTTACTCTTTTTAGTTAATTATTATAACTACCTTATTAAATTATCTTACATAAAGTCTACCTTATACCTAGTTTTAGTACGTATTTTATAGATTTTTTATAGTATAGTAGCTTTAGAGTATTCTTTTAGTTTCTTTCTAAATCTATAGTTTACTCTTTATAATATATTTTTATCTTATAAGTATACTAAGTATAATTAAAGAAGAGGTTATAATCTAGTATTATTTTAGTTTAAGAAGCTAGCTTTTAAAATAATAGAAGTTTTTTATATAAATAAGTTATAGTAGTTCTATACTATATTAGTATATTTAGCTATTAGTTTATAGAGATTTAGATCTTTAGTACTAGTTAGTAAAAGTTTTAGTAAAGTCTATAGTACTTTATTACTTAGTTCTTTTAAATTAAGTGCTAGTAATTTATATATATTTAGAGGTCTTTTCTTTCTCTAGTACTACTACCTAGGTTTAATACCTAGTATAAGTATATTAAGACCTTAGAACTAGGTAAAAGTAATAAGAGTAAGTAGGCTTTTATAAGATAGGTAAGGTTAATAAATAAGTTAGTTACTTAACTTAATTAATAGTTAGCTCTTATTAGAGTATTATAAGGTATATAAGTATTAATAAGTAGATAAGAATCTAATTAAAGTATTATTTATAATACTATATTAAAATAAGAAGTAAAGAAGAGATTAAATATAATAGTCTATAAAAGTCTATTAATATTCTTATATACTTACTATCTAGTGTTTATTCCTTAGTGCTTACTCTAGAGTATTTACTCTAGAGCGCTTATTTCTAAGTATTTACTCTAGAGTATTTACTCTAGAGTATTTACTACTAAATAGTTACGTGTTCTACTACGCTATATTACCTAACGTAGTTTATAAGTAAGCAGCTAGTACAAGTAAGTAGCTAGCTCTACTAACTTTACACATCTATCTTATCTTAACACGTAATAGCTCTATACAACACCTCTTAATTACTCTTAAGAGAGTTAGATATTTAGCTTACAATCTCTTCTATTAAAGAAAAGTAAATTTTAAGTACTAGCCTTACTACTTTAACGTTCTAAGTAGCCTAAACAATAGTACGCTGCTAACGCGCTAGTATACCTACCTAATGCGATTGCTAGCCTAACTTAAGGAAGCTTAGCTAGCTAGAGGAGGAAGTAATAGTTAATTATATTCTTAATCTAGATTCTTATAGTTTTACTCTATCTCTAGCTACTATACGTAAGATAGCTAATAAACTACTTACTTAGCGTAGAGGTAAACCTACTAGCGTCTACTAGGCGCGTAACTTTATTAAGCGTATAGATAGTCTTACAACGCGTTTTAATTACCTATATAATAGGTAGAGAGCTTTATGTAAAGACCTAGCTATTATAAGTAGCTAGTTTAAGATAGTATAGTATATAAGGGCTACGTATAAGATAGCTAATAAGGATATCTATAACTTTAACAAGGCTAGCTTTATAATAAGTAAGATTACAACTTAGCTTATTGTAATAGGGTTAGAGAGGAGAGGTAAGCTAAAGGCTATCTAGCCTAGTAATTATAAGTAGGTAATAGTAATTACTACAATTAACGCTACTAGCTAGGTAGTCCTACTGTTCCTTATCTTCGCTAGTAAGTACTACCTCTCTACCTAGTACAAAGAAGACTATATCCTATAAGACTAGGCTATTAGAATTAGCGACAATAGCTAGACAATAGATAAGCTAGCTATTAACTAGCTTAAGTACTTTAATAAGTATATAAAGAACTAAGTAGTTAGTACGCGTTAGCTACTTATACTTAATAGTTATAAGAGCTACTACTCTCTTAAGTTTAATAAGATCTATAAAGAGAATAATATCTATACGCTCTATATACTAGCTTACTTATCTTACTTACTTTAGCCTCTTAATATTAGCTACTTCTCTCTATTAAAGAAGGCGTATAGCTATTAAGTTAAGAGCTTAATCTAGAACTATATTAATTATATTACTAAACTTAAATTCCTACTAGCCTTCTACGTAGCCTTTAACTAGGCCTTTACAAGAGTAAATATTTACTTAGCTTTTTAAGCTACTAGCCTTATTCTACTTTAGCTAGAAGTAGTTATCTTAAGACTTAATATCTAGCTCTATACGCCTACTCTAGCTACTCTAGCTCTACTAGAAGCTCTCTAGGTAGCTTATACGCTAAGTAATATACGTAAGCTAGAGGCTTAGTTAACGCTTATACGTAAGTGCGTACGCTAGTACAAGAGCTTATTACTAGTATTAATTATTAACGTAATTAATTAACTTAAAAAGGGAGCTTATATAATAATACTAGAAGCTAAGTTAATATATAATTAGATCTCTAGTCTTAAGAGAGCTAATAAGGTAGCTAGTAAGCGTAAATTATAAAAAAAGAAGTAGATTTAGAAGAAAGGAGTCTTAATAAAGAGATAGGGAGAGGATTTAATTACTTAACTAGAGGCTAATTGTTACGATAGTAACAAGAGAAATACAGATAGAACTAATTAGCCCTACAACTAAAGGACTAAGTTCTTATAAACACATAGAATACGAACTTGATTAGGAAACTATATATAATTAGGACACCTAAAAGTAATCTGTAATCTGTAGACTCTTAGCGTCGACAGATTATAGATTAAGGTAATCTATAATCTATTATTCTTAGTAGTAACAGATCTATAGATTAGGACAAGTATATAGTTAGTAACGATGCGCAGTATTAAGATAGTATTAGCAATTCAATTATTAACTACGAGCGATAATATAAAGATAGTTGCAAAACATCTTCTATTGTTTATAGCTTATTGTAGATTACTATACGAGCTTTTGTTATTACCTTATAATCTACTAACACCTATCTAGGCTATTAGGAAGTCGACCCTAGTAAGCCTATAACACCTTACTAATTTAGTTATTACGAGAAGCAAAGTGTAAGTAGCGTACAGTCTAGCTAATATAATAGTAGAAAGTTTAATAAGTAAAGCCCCTAAGAGTAGTTATAAGTTAGATAGTACTATATAGGAAATAATTAAAGACTATATAAACAAACTAATTAACAATAAAGAAGATATAAAGATAGTAATTAAAGTACTAGAAACGTAGAACAAGGAACTACAAGACTACTTAAAATAGAACAAAGTATAAATTAAAGCTATTATTAAAGGCTAGAACTAGATAGAGCTAATTACTTAATAACTAGAAATAAGTGCAACAAAGAAACTACCTAAGATACCTGTTCTTAAAAAGTTTAATAGAATAAGGGAAAAATTAAGACCCTTTATAGCGTTAGTATAACTCTAGATAGACGTATAAGTACTACACTTTAATATAGAAGAAAAGAAAGTAATATATATTAGACTATACCTTAAAGAAGACGTAATAAGATAGTACGAGCCCTACTAGATAGACTACACGACGTATTCTCTAATAACCTAAAAAGACAAAACTAGAGCTATTTTTAGAAGCTATAAATACTTTACTAAACAAATAAGAGTAGTATTTAGAGATATAGATATTACCTAACAAGCTAAAGAGAAACTTGAAAGGCTTATATAAAACAAGAGTGTCCTAGAATACGTATTATAATTTAAATAACTAAGCTAAAACACAGAATAGAACAAATTAGCCCTTATATTACAATTTAAATAAGGACTAAACGCAAAAATTCGATACGAAATAATATATATAGAGAAACCTAGGGCACTAGAAGCCTTAAAACAATAAGTAATTTAAATTAACAACGACCTTTAAGAATAGAAAAAGAACAAGTATAGTAGCTAAACTAGAAACTAGGACACTAGAGACCCTATAATCCTTAACGTAAACAAGGACAAAAGGAGAAAGAAGAACAAAGACTTTACGTGTTTTAACTGTAGTAAGAAAGGCTACTACGCAAAAGACTACTAATTAAAGAAGAAAAAGGATATAGTATATTATAAATGTAGGAAACTAGGACACTACGTAAAAGACTGCAAAAGTAAGGACTATAAAAAAGACAAGGAAACTTAGTTAAAGACGATAGAGAAAAAGAAAGAAACACTATAAGTATAGGCTAAACCTTAAGAAAAGATAGCTAGGAGTAAAGAAATATAACACGTAATACTCTATTAGACCTTTTGTTACAAAGACAACTACTATATATATCTTTCTAGTAAATAGAGAGTAAGATAGTTTCTATAAAAGTAAAGAGTAGTAGTAATAAAAGAAAGAATAAAAGTATAGCTAGAAGAAACAGCGTATATAATAGACTTACTAATAGAAGACTTAGAAAGGGAAGAGCCCTAGACCCTATTAATCTAGGCTAAAGGACTAGCACTAGATAAAGAGACTACTATAGCTTCTTCTAAAAGACTGTAAGAAAGTAAAAAATAGAAAAGTATAAGAGATATAGAATACGCCTAGCTAGATATATATAGCTATAATAGCTATACAACAATAGATATAGAAGAATAAAATAAAGAATAGAAATTTGTTTAGAAATACTTACTAGTTATAAGTATAGAGGAAGCGTACAAAGACTAGAAAGAACGTAATCCTAAAGAAATAAAGTTTACACTATTTTAAGAATAGATAAAGTAATATATAGTTATAGTAAGAAGAATACCTATATAAAGAGAATAGTAGTTCTTTGTAAGAAAAACGTAATAGATTAATAAAGCTTATACACTACAAGTACTAATAGTATACTACGTCCTAATAAATACAAGACCTAGAATAGATAGTTACTAGGAAAAAGATAACAAAATAACAAACCTAAAACATCTAGCTTATTTTAAAGCATTATAGATATTATACTTAAAAAAGAATTACATAATATATAGAAACTCTAAAGTAAATAATAAAGTATAGCCTATAAGAAAAAGAGGCTATAACTATACAAGAGTAATTCTAGTAGAAGACATCTAAGGATAGGAAATAATACTAGAAGAAGGTTACTTAGCAATAAGGCCTAGACTAAAACTACCTAAGAAATACGTCTAAGGAAGACTATAGTATAAATACAAGCACGATAAATATCTAAAATATAAAGAATACAAACTTAAAATAAGGCTATAGCCCTAGGAAGATAGATAATTTATAAAAATACCTAAGTAAGAAAAGCTAAGAAGTATAGGAGGCCTATACATCACGAAAACAAGTATATACTAAGAAAAGAAAGTACGAATAATAATTAATAGTAGAGCTACAAGGAACTTTATATTAAAGAAGTTCGTAGAAAGCTAAGGAATAACCTATACTATAAAGAAGTACCCTCGACAACTAAGTATAATTAAAGGAAAACTATTCTAAGAACCTATAAGGTTTAAGACAACACTCTCTACGCTAGAACTAGAAGAGATAATAATTAAGAATATAGTTATAGACATAACAACAATTAATAATAAACAAGATATAATACTAGGAATACTACAGTTATAGATAACTAACCTAAGAATTAATTAGAGAATAGGTAGAATTAACTACTCTAAAAAAGAAATATTAAAAGCTAACATAGTTATACACAAAGGAGAATTCCTAGAAGAATATAAGAAATAGGAAAAATAGCTTATAGAACCTAAAGATTACCTCCTAGAATATTAACTATAGGATTTAGCGATAGATCTAAAGGAAGATAAGGACGTAGGATAGAGCCTAGTTTATAGAAAAATAGAAGAAGAATCTAAGATTAAACAAACGTTTATTAAAAACGCACTAAAGAAAGGATAGATATAAGAATCTAAGTCCTTAGTAGTATATAGACTTATATTTATAGACAAAAAGAGAATAAATAATAAAAGACTTTACGTAGACTTTAGAAAAACTAACGCAATTATAAATAAGAACTAATATCCCTTACTACAAATAGACGTAATACAAGATAGACTATAGAAAGTAAGAATATTTACAAAACTAGATATCTAGAACGCCTACTACTAGATTAGAATTAAGAAAGGTAATAAATAGAAGACAGCGTTTAGAACACAATATAGACTATATAAATACCTAGTTATACCCTTTAGCTTAATAAACGCACTAGTAGCCTTCTAAGAAAGAATAAATATAGTACTAAGAGAGTACTTAGATATATTTACATTTATATACCTAGATAACATCCTTATATTCTTAGAAATAGAAGAAGAATACGTATAATATATATATAAAGTACTAGAAAAACTAGTAGAAAGTAAACTATTTCTTAAAATAAGAAAATACAAATTCTATATAAAAGAAATAGACTTCCTTAGATTTATTATTAAACTAGGAAAAATCAAGATCGATCTAGAAAAAATTAGATTAATTAACGAATAGCTAATACCTAAGAACCTAAAGGAAGTATAATAATTTTATAGCCTAGCTAACTTTTGTAGAAAGTTAATAGTAGGATAGTCTAAAGATATAGAACTAATAACAAGGCTTATAAAAAAGGATACACTATTTAAATAGATAAAGGAATACGACAAAGTATTTAAGAAGATTAAAAAGAAGTTTATAGAAAACCTAGTTATTAGAATATATAACCTAGACCTACTAGTAATAGTAAAAACAGACGTATCTAATTTAGTCTACAGAATAGCACTAATACAAGAAGACCTAAAGACTAAGAAAGAATATTTAGTTAAATACTTCTCTAAGAAAATAAAGCTAGTAGAGCTTAACTACCTAATTTATAATAAAGAGATACTAGTAATCTATAAAGTATTTAAATAATAGAGAGTATACCTATAAAGAGTAAAATACTAAACAAAGGTCTATATAGACTATAGGAATCTTATAGGATTTATACTAAATAAAGAACTAATACAATAATATATAAGATAGTAGGAATTCCTATTAATATTTAATATAGAAATTATACACACAAAGGAAAAAGATAACTAATTTATAGACGCCCTTAGTAGAAG
This sequence comes from Ophiosphaerella korrae, assembly GCA_028456385.1. NCBI lineage: Eukaryota > Fungi > Ascomycota > Dothideomycetes > Pleosporales > Phaeosphaeriaceae > Ophiosphaerella > Ophiosphaerella korrae. The sequence goes on along the minus strand of JALNQF010000542.1, from coordinate 7,941 downwards.
ACTAGACTTATAGAAAGAAGTAAGCGCTACTAGTATAGTTCTAGTTAAAAACAAAGAAGGATATTTAGTCCTAAATACACCTAAAATAGCCGCAACACTTAAAAGAAAGAGTAGCGAGCTAGACGAATAGATTTAAGAAGAAACAAGAAAAGCCCCTAAAGAAATAGAAAAACTTAAGATCTAAGAAAGTCTCGCAAAAGCCTATAGAAGAACGTACATTCTAGGAAAAATATAAAGAGAATTTATACAATAGTTCTATAAACTACTAGTATATAGATATTAAGGAATTAACAAAATACTAGATAGACTACTAAGAGATTATTATATCCTAAGAGCAAGATAACTAGTAATAGAAGTACTACAAGATTATATAGAATACTAGAGGAATAAGCATAGTAGATATATACTATACAAGAAGCTATAACTAGTAGAAGTACTAGAATAACTATAGGGAGTTATTATAATAGATTTTATTACAAAACTACCTAAGTTAAAAGACCTAATATTAGGAGTTAAGTACAATAGAATCCTAATAATAGTAAATAAACTTATAAAATACTTATACTTTAGACTATATAAAGAAAAAAGTAGAATAGAAGTTACTATATACTAGGTTCTAGGAACTATAATTAGTTAATATAGACTACTAGACAAGATTATTATAGATAGAGATATAAGATTTACATTAAAACTATAGAGAACAATAATAGTACAATTAGGAATTAAACACGTAATATCTACTACATACTACCTACAAATAGATAGACAATTAGAAAGAATAAACTAGATAGTAGAATAGTACCTAAGATACTATCTTAACTACAACTAGAACAATTAGGTATAGTTACTACTTATAGTATAGTTAGTATACAATAGCGCAAAGAATAAGATAATAGGAGTATTACTTTTCTTTATAAACTATAGATTTAACCCTAGTATATATAGAATACTAAGACTAGAGATATCTTAGTCTTTAAAAGGAGAAAACTTTACTAATAGACTTAAAGATATACACGAGCAATTAAGACAGGATATAGAATTCCTATATAATTAAATAGTAAAGTACTACAATAAGAAATATAAAGAGGGATCCTAATTTAGAAAGGGAGAAAAAGTATAGTTAGTACGAAAAAACATTAAGAGTAAGAGACTAAGTTTAAAATTAGACTACGTTAAGATAGGACTATACAAAATTAAAGAAGAAGTTACGCTAGTTATATTTAAATTAAAGCTACTAAATAAAATAAGGATACACCTAACCTTCTATATAGTACTACTTAAGACAGTACTATAAAACGTAAAACTACTAGTGTACAAAGTAGACACGTATAGAGAACAAGAAGAATAAGAAGTTAAAGAAATCCTAGTACGTTAGTTCTATAATAGTAGGAACTACTACCTAGTAAAATAGATAGGTATAGACGAAAAAGGACAACTATAGGAAGAAACATAGGAACTAGAAAATAATCTTAACTACCCTAAGAAACTAAAGGACTTCTAAAGTTAAAACCCTCTAGAACGCCTAGTAGCGAACTAAGAGAACTAATATTACTATCGCTAGATAGAGAGGTAATAGGAGCGCCTAACGCAGGACCTACTACAGCAACACTAAATACTTTATCTAAGTCTAGCTTAGCTTCTAGAGCTACTAACTGTATAGCTAATTTCTTATTATTTAGCGCCTTTATCTTATAAAGACGAGAGAGACGAGCTTGATTTTCTACTAGCTTACTCTACGCAAGCTCCTAGATCTACTTACGCTTAGCTTTAGCCTCTACAATTTAAGATAGTAATTTCTCTTAAGCCTAGTTAATAGCTCTCTCTATTATTATTAAGCCTAGATATAAGAATAAGTATAATAAATATATACTCTATAAAAGAGATACTAGACACGTTATAGGAACTATAAACGTTTATATAGATATACGCCTTATAAGCTCTACTATTGTTTGTAGAAACTATATAAGGAGAGTACTTAGGATTTAACTTAGAGGAGGTACAACAAGAATAAGGAAATATTTTAATACTATTGCGTAACACGCGATTAGTAAGAAGATATCGACAACGTATAGAAGAGGCAACTATAGAGAGTAATAAAGAGCTAGAAATTAACGAAGAGAGTAGGCTAATAACCTTAGCCCTAGGATAGATAAACGAGGACCTACTTAGAGGAGGAGATAGTATTACAATAGTAACAAGAGAAATATAGATAGAACTAATTAGCCTTACAACTAAAGGACTAAGTTCTTATAAATACGTAGAATACGAACTTAATTAGGAAACTATACATAATTAGGACACCTAAAAGTAATCTATAATCTATAGACTCTTAGCGTTAATAGATTATAGATTAAAGTAATCTATAATCTATTATTCTTAGTAGTAATAGATCTATAGATTAGGACAAGTATATAGTTAGTAACAATGCGCACTATTAAGATAGTATTAGTAATTTAATTATTAACTACGAGCAACAATACAAAGATAGTTGTAAAACATCTTCTATTATTTATAGCCTATTGTAGATTACTATATAAGCTTTTGTTATTACCTTATAATCTACTAACACCTATCTAGGCTATTAGGAAGTCGACCCTAGTAAGCCCGTAACACTAATTACTAGATTAATTGTAAATAGTGTAAGAGTAAGTAGCGTTTAGGCTTAAGTTACTAGGCTCGCGTACGCTATAAGAGGTATAGAGAGACTAGGTATAACTTACGTACGTATAAAAGTAATATAGTAGGTACTACTTAATTTAATATATTAATATATATACTCTACTCTACTACGTTGTTAAGTTATACACTTAAAGAGGTACATAAAGTTAGTAGGGCTAGCTACTTACTTATACTAGCTACTTACTTATAAACTACGTTAGCCTAATTACGTATAATATAATAGCTTACCTACTACTTAGTATTATAATACTATCCCTCTTTTTTACGCTAAGTCTATTCTTAGGCCTAGGCTTCTATTAGCTAGGTCTAGCTTATAAGTAGTTTACTCTACTTTCTAATTAAAAACTATCTTACTATAATACTACCTTCTTCTTAGTCTCATAGACTTTATCTTTTATTAGAAATCTTTACTATAAACTATATTTCTAAAACACTTTATCTATATTATTTTCTTTTAAGTATTCTTTATTTTATTATACTAGATTCTACTCTAGAGTATACTAAGTATACTTATATAAAGTATCTCTATATTAGTATAACCTAAGAGTTTCTTAATAGAACTTATAAAAAGTTCTATAAAAAAGTTAATAATAATAAGAAACTTCTTACTATTATTATTACCTATTTACTACGTAATAAGAAAATATTAAAATCTACTAAAGAGCGTACTTATTATAAGGCCTTATACCTAGTATTAGAGTAAGAGTAAGAAGGTAATAAGGTCTTAGTATAGATTTTTAACTATTCTACTACTTCTATTAATATTACTTTATCTCCTACTATCTAGTTTACTATTAGCTTAATAGACAATTTTATTATAACTAAGGGCGCTTTAGAGGCTCTATATAGTTAGGCTTATTATTAAACTTTCTACTACTAATATATCTATTATATCCTAGCTATAACTTTATATATCCTATATATCCTAGTATATAGTACTTGTTTTTTACTTTTTTAAGTATTTACTAATAATTCTATAGATTAGCTTTAAGTTCCTATATATTTTTACTTACTAAGTAGCCTTTTTATTTTACTAGCTACTCTTAGAAAAACTATATACTTTAGAAGGCGTTGCGTCCTATTTCTTAATATCCTTATAGGTCTTTAACTTTAAACTTATTATCTTCTTCTCTTTAATATTAAAATTGTTGCTATACTAGTATTTTTAGCTTAGCTAGTTCTAGTAAGCTTATATAGAACTTAGCGTATACCTTAGTATCTTTAAGTAGTTTTAGTATTTTTATAACTAGCTTATTATCTTCTTTAACTAAAAATAGTCTAACCTTTATATAGTCTAGCCCTTTACTAAGTTACTTTATTTATAGATTCTTTATATAAAGATACACTTAATCTTCTTCTTTTAGTAAAGGTACTATTTTTTATTTTCTATTAATATATAAAATACTTTATTTCTAAGCTTTTTTTAGTTTCTATCTTATCTTATTATAGAGTTCTTATATATCTTTAACTCTAACTAATACTACTTCTATCTTAGGTCCTAGTAGTATTCTCTTAAATAAATTAGGGTATATCCTATAGTTTATAAAATATAGTATTTTACTTATTACTTCTAAGTACTTATTATTGTAAGCTAATTATACTATAAGTAATAGTAATAATTAATTGTTTTACTTCTAAATACTATAAATCCTTAGGTATATTTTTAACGTTCTATTAGTCTATTCTATTTATCTATCTATTTATAGATAGTAAGCTATTAATAGCTTCTTTTTTATTTCTATTACTATAAGTAGCGTTATCTAATAATTAGACGTAAAAAGCTTATCTTTATTACTAATAATACTCTTTAGTATCTTATATCTCTATATTAGTACGTCTAGTAGTACGTGTCCTAGCTAGTCTACTATATAATTACTTTAGAATTTCTTTATCTTAGTGTATTTTATAAATTAGTCTACGATTACTATTATTATATTATATCCTATTCTTATTACTAGGTTCTTTAACGTTAGTAGTCTTATAATAAAGTCTATTGTAATATCTATCTATAGTTCTTCTAGTATTTTAATTACTTATATTTTTCTATAAAGTATATATATCTTATACTTGTTCTTTTAGTAATCTACGTATTCTTTAATAAACTACGTTACTTTCTTCTTTATCTTACTAAATCTATAGTTTCTCTAGATTAGTTCTATAGTTTATATAATCTCTAGGTACTTATATACTAAGTTATTATAGTATTATTATATAATTACTTTTTATAATTCTTTTAGAACTTTATTTATAATTTTAACTAAGTTATTAATTTTTTATTCCTCTACTAGTTGAATATTTAGTACTAGGTATCTTTATCTATTATCTTGTATTATAGCTTCTTCTACTACTTATTTCTTTCTTATAATATTGTATCTTTAGCTAAGCGCGTCTACTTAGCTATTTTCCTTACCTAGTACGTACTAAATCTTAAATTTATACTATCTTAGTAGCTCTAACTATTATATCTACTTATCCTCTAACTTCTTACTTATTATAAAGTATATTAGGTTTTTATAATCTATTTTTATAATTACTTTTACTATACTTTTAGTATACGCTCTCTAATACTTAAGTATATTAACTATTATAAGTAGCTTCTTATTATATATATTATATCGTTCTTCTTATTCTATAAACTTCTTTAAATAGTATCTAATTAGATACTACTTTTCTTTATACTCTTATAGCGCTATTACTATATAAGCTAGATTAGATATATTAGTTTTAATAACTAGAGTCTTATTACTATAGAATTGTTTTAGAACTAGTAGTATAATATAAGCTTACTTAAGTTCTTTATATACTTATTTTTACTCTACTTTTTATTTCTATATTATATCTTTTCTTATAAGCTTTATAAGTAGTAGTACTTTTTATTAAGAAGTAGCTAGAAGATAATAGTACTTACTATAAGTTATAGGAGATAGTAAAGGGATAATAGATATTATTTAATAGTACTACTAGTATCTAATAGAGAATAATACTTACTTTACTCTTTTTATAAGTATTAAGCTATTTATACGCCTATATAGCGTACTAGCTTTACTTTAGATTATAACTATATAATATTATAATCTTTAGTATATTAGCTCTACTCCTAACTTATACTAGAGTTTATAAAAGTCTTAAGTATTTAATAAACCCTTATTATAGAGCCTCTCCTTCTAGCTAGTGTCTTTACTAGCTCTTTAAAGTGCAACCTTAATAAAAACCCTAAACCTTTAGGAAAATAGAGAAAATAGTATTTACTTACCTTTCGCGTTATACCTACGTATTAGGTATATTATTATTATTATACTTGTGTATAACATTCTATTTATATTTTAATAATAAGTAAAAGATTTTTACTTACATAATTATATTTACTCTTAGTAAACTTTATATAAAAAATATTTTTTCTTTCGTAATTATTTTACTTATCTTCTTATCTACTATAGCGTATACTTAATATATACGTAGTATACGTTTAGTAATTATTACTATAGTTTACTATCCTCGCCTAAAATTTATTAAAAAGAGTAACATCTATTAAGCCCTACCTTTTAAGTAGAGTATAGATACTAAGCGCGCTAATTATAACGCTTTGTATATTACTTACTTATACTATACTTAAAGTATTATTAACTAAAAGGAGATATATAATAAGCTAGAAGAGTATTATTACTAGTATTATTCTATTAGTAATTATAGTAGCTATACTTTAGTAACTATTTTAGAGATATACTCTTTGTATACGCTTTAACTAATATAAATAGGTACTTTCTATACTTAATAGGTACGTTAACTATCTTTATAAGCTTTATAATACGTATAATACTACTATATCTAATACTACTACTCTTAAGACTAACTTAGAGGTGCGCTATACTAGCGTTAAGCTTACTCGTACTTAGCGTACCTTTAACTTAGAGCTATTAAACTATAGGTACCTTACTACTTATAATAGTGCTCCTTTAGGAGTACTTACTTAAACACCTATAACTACGCCTTAATTTTTAGGGCTTATTTTAACTAAATAGCGTAGCCTTATAGCTTAGTAGTAGGGTTTAGTTAAGGTATTAATAGAGATTTTAGGCTACCTTTACTATATTATATATTTACTTATACTACGCTTATATAGCGTATACTAACTACTTTTTAGGCTTACTATAACTACCTTTTTATAGAATAAGTTAATAATAAAGAAGATAATAATAAGGATAGTAGTAAAGAAGAAGAGGTAGAAGAAGAAGAAGTAGAAGAAGAAGAGAAAGAAGAGGAAGAAGAGGAAGAAAATAAAGTAGAGGGTTAAGATATTCTACTTTTAAAAAGTAAGTAAAACGTAAGTAGAGAGTAGTTTAAGCTTATCTAATAAGTAGAGAAGAAATAGTTTATAGTATAATTATTTATTTTTTATACGTATAGATACTTAGCTATAGAGCTAAAAGTTAGATTACGCTATTTACTCTATAAGTACGTTTTAAGTATATAAATTACGTTTTCTATATATGTTTTAATTATAGAGTGCTTTAAGCTAAATTAAAATTATTAAGTAGTTTGTTTATATCTTTAAAATCTATAGTAGGAGTTTATATATCCTAGGATTTATTATATCTTTTCTATCTAAAGAGATACTCTAGTTATCCTTTTCTTTTGTATTTCTTTAGGATTCTTTTAACCTCCTATACTTCTTCTCTTTCTTCTATTACCTTAGGTAGCTAGGTATTATCTTCTACACCTAATTAAGATTTCTATCTCTTAAAGAGAGAAATATAAAATACGTTGTAAATATAATAGTAGAGTAGTAGTAGTATATTGTATACTTACGTTCTTACTATATCTTATACTTAAAATAGTCTAATAAACTTATCTAATAGCTTCTTATATAGTTAGTAAGTAAAGCTTAAGTTCTTTATACTTAGTAGAACTAGCTCTCTTTTTCTAAAGACTTCTAGTTTATATTTATTATTATAGTACTATACTTAATATACTTATACTTTTTATAGAAACTCTATAAGTATTACTTATATACTATATATACGATTTACTCTTTAAATAGTGTCTAGTACTTCTCTTTCTAGCTTACTATCTTTAGGTAAGTATATAAAGATTAGGTATTTACTTAGTATAGTATAAAAGGGTATTGTCTTTATTCTTTTATAAATTAAGTTATTATATAAATTATGCTATTTTTAGTAAAGTAACCTAATTATCTTAATTCTCTATTATAAAGATTCTTAAATACTATTCTAGAGTCTAATTTTATTATTTAGTTTACTTATT
>JALNQF010000541.1:0-24257 GCA_028456385.1 Ophiosphaerella korrae | reverse complement strand
GATAGCAATGCCTGTATAGACAAAACTTTGCTGTACAACCTCATATTTTTGTCCGCAAAGCTCATCCCAGGCATCCCTAACTGCCTTTGTTACGGCAATCCAGCGTTTAGAGATTGCTCTCTTCACGGCTCCCTTATCACTACTGCTAGCCATCTCAGCCTCTACTTCAGCCTCTAATACAGCCTCTATCTTGTCTCTCAGTAATGCTTTAAAAAGTCTTAAGTAATTACGTCAATTTGTAATAACTCTCCTACTTAATACGTTTTAGCCTTAGTAGTAGCGTAGTTATACTTAGCTATCTATATATCCTAATTTACTAGGCTTCTTATAGGCTTAAGTGATTTAAGATATCTATTGCGTACGCGCTCTTGCTTAATACGCTCATCTACACCGATAGTTTGCTTCAGATTTAATAGCCACTGACGTAGAAATTAGTTTCGCAGGTAGCACGTACGTAGTAGATGTAGCGAGACCGAGGATTGGATGAACATTACGATGTGCTAGAGACTTGACTGCTCCTTTTCGTACTTGTGTCGGTCGCTGCGGTATTGCTTAGCTAATATCTTATAGTATTCAAGGTCTTCTTTGAAAGCCTTATGACGAGCAGCTAAGAGTTCGGACCGCTGCGTAGGAGTCTCGACACCTGATGCTGGAGTGTAGTCAGCCATCACTGGAGCTCTAATTGGTTCCGGTCGCTGAATCAGCTGGGTAGAGGACTCTGGGTTGATCTTATCCCAAATATTATATACTACGCATCTGGATTGCAGTTGAATCATCCATGCAGTGTAGTCCACATCAGTCCTCGACGTTATAGTCAGATCACGTTGGGTTGTGCCAGCCATCTTGTTTTAGCTTCGAGTTGCGGGAGGGCAGGAGATTGTCACTTTTCGGAGTACTCTTTGGTTGGGGTTGAGTGTAGTGCTCGGCTCGATGCTTGGCTTGATTGAGAGTTGTCGGAAGGCTGCTGGAGGGCAGGAGATTTGCGCTTTTCGACGATGCTCGTAGTGCTGCCGGAGGGTTGCCGGAGGGCAGGAGACTTGCACTTTTCGCAGATGCGCGTAGGGCTGCCGGAGGGCAGGAGATTAGCACTTTCCGCAGATGCTCTGTATAGTGCTTAGCTTGATGCTTAGCTTGATGCTTGAGTTGATGCTCGAGTTGATGCTCGAGTTGATGCTCGAGTTGATGCTCGAGCCGGAGCAGTCAGGTTCAGGTGGGTGCTGGTTTGCTCAACTTGGTTGAGGCAGTGAGACTCTTAATTGTCAGATTTGAAGGGGGTTATAGCAGATTGATAAAAAGGCTTTTTCGTAACGGCCATGTAAGGGCCTTGTTAGAGATGGATACTGAGGCTTTTAGAAAAGCCTTATTTCAGATTGATCACCTATGACTTGAAGGCACTGGGTATGAACTGAAAGGATTGATTTTTTTTTTTTTTTTTCTATCTCCGGCCCTGCGCTCTATCTATGTATCTGCGTTGCGGCGGTCTCGGCTGGGTCTCTCGAGACGGCGGCGAGCCGGATCCTCAGCACTCATTCTGTTGAGGTGCTGGTTTCTTTGTTGTATCAGTGGTACTGACGTAGTCTATCTCCTTGCATGTGAGATCCTTTGTTTGATTCCTTTGCTTGTGAAAGTCGAGGCTGCGATCCTTTCAGCTGCGGCGGGGTTGGCGGCTTGGCGATCGTCACACTCGTGCGCCGAGCCAATCAGGTCGCGCACATGCTATCGCGCATCCGATCGCACATCTGATCGCGCATCTGATCGTGCAACTCATCTGACACTAGTACTCGTCCGCAGCCTAACTACTTCGTAGGATTCAAACGCGAGGCATTTATAGGAGATTAGCTCCACGGGCTATTACCTTTCATTAGCGACTTCATCGCTAGCAACCAATCCTTCTTTATAGCTACGTACTATATGTACTTCCTGTTCCTAACGTGCGAAGTAAAGTGTAGTGCTGCAGCACTTAACGTTGCAGATTAGCAGAATGCTTATAGCATAACCCTTGCAGTTCGGGCTATCGTCGAGCTTTTTCGGTTCGCAAAGCGCGAACAAGAGCTGCACCGGCAAATCCTAGCTTTCTTAGTCTCCCACGATCATCGAACAGTGAGGATCTACGGTCACTACCCTATCATCAAGGGGAAGGATACTACTTATTATCGCCATCCTATCCATACCTTCGATTTCACGGCACTGGATGGGAAAGAAAAATGGACGGCATACAAGTTCACTAAAAACGTCTACGATATATGGATGCCGATGCACTTGGACAGGATCTGTTCAGTCACTGACGAGTTACCGTGCGATTTTGACTTTGAAGTCCCGCTGCCGCCAGAGGAATCCCGACTTTCGCAAGACTTGGAAAGCCATCATCTCTCTCGGTCGTTTACGGAGCCAGAATCTTTACCGGTGGGGGAGCACGCGTGCCTTGCTGCGCGTACACTCAAACCGTAACAATAGTGCCGAAGGAGCGCGCTGCAGCCTTCGAACCAGCGAACAAGAGCAAACAGCCAAAAGCAAGGCAGATACCAAGAATTCAAGCGGTAGCCTAAAGAGTATTAGGCAATCTAATACCCTAGCAAAGCGCTCTGAACGAACCAAATGCTTCACATTGCTTAAACTATCAGACAAATCAGCGAGTGAATCTGATACGAATGAGCAAATACATCTCCAGACGTGCCCAACAGTCCTAGAACTCAAATGGAAAGTTCGAAAGAGGCAGAGGAAGGTAATGCGTATGCAGAAGCTCGTTAGCCTACACAAGTGTATAGGCGACATGCTTGAGGAGGAAATAGATGAGCTGAAGGAATGTATAGAGATGGAAACGAGTCTTCACGACTCCTAATGCAATAGGGGATTAGTTTTGAACTGACTATAGCCTTTACCAAGCAAATTAAATGTATCTTAATGTGTATAGTTATACCAAAGATTAAATAAGGGTAAATCTCCGAGAAAGACTTCCCGCTGAGCTTAAATATACCGTGGTAATATCACGGTGTAGTAGGTATTAGGTACGCAAGTATAGGCATTTTTTCCTGTTTGTAACACTACCAAATGAATTTGTAAGGGCGCCTGTCCGGGGAGATAAATCTGACTGGGACACCTCTCCGGGGCGACAGATATGACTAGGAAAAAATTCTCCCGGGAGACGAATCCGGGGACGCCTTCTCGGGGCAGACACGACTAGGACGCCTCTCCTCCGGGGCGATGAATCCGACTGGGACTATTTGCCCGGGAGACAAATCCGGGGACATCTCTCCGGGGCGATTAATCTGACTGGGACCTTTCACCGGTAAAAAAAAAATACAAATTTAAGCAAGAATTTACAGTCACCAGAACCGTCTCACGGTTTTCATTTTAGATTAGAGTTATTTGTGCCATAGGATGCTAGCCTTTGGCACTCGCTGTTTAATTAATGTAGTTTCTCCTCAATCCTGAACATATAGGCTCGTGGCTGCATAATGACCTAAGCTATCTAAAGCCTTTCTCTAGTGCGTAATAATAGAATCTGACTGCTCAATTTATAACATTATCGAGTTAAGCTAATCAATCTTAGGCAAACCTTCAGCCACATAGATCCCTCTCCACGCCATGTTTCTCTATAGCCCCTGCTCTTAAGTGAATCTATAAAGCCACCTGCCCAGTCGTTAAACCCCCTGACATGTCTTACATGCCGCTGTCCTGGTATTAGAAGGATAGCCGTTTTTATGTATCTTGAACTATCAGATTCTACAGACTACAGAAAGTCGGTCCCATCAACATACACAGCCTCTCTCCACTCTAAGCTCGGTGCTGCTAACACTCCCTTATCCCCACCTTCTATCCACTCGAAGAAATTGCTAACATACTTCCGAGCAATCTGCGTCGTCCGGGCTCCGCCTACCGGGCCAAACTGCTCATGAACAAATGAGCCAAAGCCCAGGGCGTCTTTCCACATTGCGATATCACAGAAGTCTAAATGCCCGGAGCCATAAATGCTGATGTTCTCCCACCAATCAGACTGATGCTTTTGGAATTCAGCCCACGATGGATCATACTGTATTGTGTGATTGATACTGCTCATTAGGAAGACCGGCCGGCCGACATCGGTCACGACTGTCTCGTGCTGGGAGAAGCCTCCATCGAGGTTGACCGCAGCCTTCACCTTTGGTCGGCCAGGGGCGAACGTGACCGAGGCTGAGCCACCGATGCTATGACCTAGTACGAGGAAATGCGACGTGTTGAACGGGGCGTCGGTCCTGCTCACGAACGCTGGGAACCAGGATAGTGCTTCTGCCAGATCGGCCACCCGGTACTCGTGGACCTCGCGCGTCAGGCGCGTTGTAAAGTTGACGTCGACGCTGAGGCCGATGGTTTCCGTCCCGTTAGGCCAGCGCAGCGCCGGTGGCTCGCCTGGGTGGTCAATGGCGAGGATAGTATAGCCATTGGACGCTAGGTTCGCGAGCAGCCCGTAGTACATCCAGGCATTAAAGCCCGCGGCGGGAGAGAACAGAACTGTTGGATGCCCGGTCGTGGCGTCCAGGAAGCTTGCGTTTCCCAGGAGGCTGGTCGTTAGCTTCCTCAGCGAGCCCTCAGGAAGCTCTAGCTGAGGGTCCCAGATCGCTGCACTGCGCTGGTCAAAGTATGGCACGGGTGATTGATTGGAGGAGTTGAGCGTCGGGTAATAGATGGAGGCGAGCAGCTCGTTACCCGGCCCTGGAGTAGGGTCATTAGGAGTAATATGCGGAATGATATATTGGGTGAAGCCAACACGATAAGGACCGTCGGGCTCGAGCAAAGTTGCAGCGCCAGCTGTCAAGGCTAGCAGCAATGGGACGAGCAAGTGCATGGTGAGGTATTGATAGACCACAAGACCTATCGCCTTTATAGCTAACAATGGCGCCTCATTCCAGGACTGTAACGCGCGGCCAACAAGGCCCATTAACGAAATAGTATTACCCTTCAAGCCGCGTCATCCTCACCTCGACTGGATGACGAGATAGCTCGACTGCGTTCAAAGTCTCTTTGATTTATCAATGTGCATTAACCTCGTGTTGGGTTGCGTGGCCAAAGCCAGGATGGAGACTCGCCAAGAAGCAATGGCCCTGAATTGGGGATCCAGGGTATGGACTACCGCAGCATGAATGTAAGGTCACAGGCTGGTGAGATTTGTTCCCCAATGCTAGTGCTAGTGGAAATTAATTTATAAACTTGGCTTAGCGCGTAATTTATGCCGCAACACCAGTTCGTTGCTGCTTTAGTACACGCTCATAAAAGAACGTACGCGATGAGTTTATTTTCTTGTTCTCAAGCATCGCAACCCGGGAAGCATTCCGCTCCCTAGACCTGCTCTACAGCTCCTATGAAGAAGCATAAGACGCATCGCATGCAGCATGGCTACGGCTTCGTTATTAAGCAGAGTTAGCGTTGCCACGTAGCCATTAAAACTCGCTACTACTTTGTAGTTCAATACATCCATGCGCTTTAATTACCGGGGCTTATTCTAGCGCTAGTAAAAATATGGCTAGCATTGGGGACAAGTCTCACTAAGTCAAGGTCACATCTTATACACAAGGGGGAGACCTTGACGCGAGTAGCAACCGCAGTAGTGCTGATGTCAGATAAGCGCGCCTATACCCGTTAGACAGTGGCATGTACAGGTTGGACGCTGAGCGTCGCATTCGCGTCATTCAATATTTAGTGCCTTGGCATAAGGGGACGAACTCAATAGAACGCCCCTACGCGAGGAACCACGAACAGGAAGCATCAGACAACAATCAACCCAATTAATACAATTAATAAAACATCATCTTATACATCTTTATTCATCTCAGGAAGCTATAGACAGTGTTTAAATCTAATAATAGCTAACGCAATGTTATTTTCTAATGTAAATTACTTACAAAACCTAGACCTACTTGTCAGATGAGTTGCACGATCAGATGCGCGATCACATGTTGCGCAAGAGAAGCGCAACAGATTCCGGGTGTACCTGAGCTAGTGCGGCGATCTGATTGGCTCGGCGGCGCACGAGCGTGACGATCGCCCAAGCTGCCAACCCCCCGCCGCAGCTAAAAAGATGGCAGCCTCGACCTTCACACGAACAAAGGAATCAAACAAAGAATCTCACATGCAAGGAGATGGACTACGTCAGCACAACTGATACAACAAAGAAACCAGCACACCTCAACAGAATGAGTGCTAAGGATCCGGCTCGCCGCCGTCTCGAGAGACCCAGCCGAGACCGCTGCAGCGCAGATGCATAGATAGAGCGCAGGGCCAGAGATAGAACAATCAATCCATTCAATTCATACCCAGTGCTTTCAAGTGATAGGTGGTGATCAATCTGAAATAAGGCTTTTCTGAAAGCCTCAGTATCCATCTCCAACAAGGCCCTTACATGGCCGTTACGAAAAAGCCTTTTTATCAACCTGCTATAACCCCCTTTCAAAATCTGACACCTTTCTATAAGGCGGAAAAGGACAAAGATTTCAGGCAAGCTTGCGGTGCTGACAATAAGATCTGTCCATTGTGAGACGTCGAACTGCATTATATTCGTTAGCGCAATTCGGAGCAATACAGAAGGGAATGACTGACCACACCGCCCTTCTCATCCTTCCAGGCGATATGCACTCTCCATTCATGTCCTACAATTGTCCCACCTACGAAGGGTAAAATCTCCCCTAAGCCTGTAACTGCTGACCGCTGCTGCCTGAGTAAATGTAGTCCCGCTGCCGACCATATCCCCCAATTGCGTATCTGCCTCATTAGAATCTCCTCCCCGCTCTTTCACTTCAAATCCGCATTGCAATGGCACCGTCTGCGTGTAAGCGTCCGTCATTTGCGACAGACTAAAGTCATTCCAACGGGATCGCACTTTATTGACAAGGGGGCCTATTTCTGGGTGTTTTCGGGAAAAGGCAATGGCCAAGTCAGCCTTCTTGCTAAACGGAAGAGATGTGGATTTGGAGATTGGAAGGAGGGAGGGTTCAATTTGCTGGGTTTGTCTGTGGCACGGGAATGTATTAGCACGCATAAATAGATGCCTCGGATGTGCAAGGTGGGGATGCGACAAGGCAGCTTACATGCTATTCAATTCCAGCATGCTCCTAGCCTCAGCTGTTTCGCATTCTGAGTCCACGGTAACAGCCCTCCAAACAGTCTTGACGACCTCGACCCAAGCACTCTCGTCCTTGTGTTCGTGGAAGCAATCCTTGGCCTGATTGTGGACAGTCTGGACCTTTCCCCAGAGCCGTTTGAGCTTTTCGGGAGAAAGGCTATTTTCATCGTACCACATATCGTCATCAATGAGAAGATATCCTTGAGGATTCGCCTTTGCAAGACGGTCCTGTATTAGACTAGACGAATGTTGACATTACAGGGGACGCAAGCTTACCTGGAAACGGCTCGGAATAACACCCTTCCACAAGTTCCGTGACAATGTTCGGAGCAACTCTAATGCGGGTGGAGGTAGTTCTACCGTCCCCTGCTGATAGCATCTCAATGGCGGTTCTGCCTCTTCCAACAACCTCAACAACTTTCGAGCTGGGCTGGGAGACCTTGCCACTCCCTTTTGCTTCGGGTTGATGGCGAAGTTTGTTTTCTCAGTCAATTCCGTGGCGTTCGATTGGCTTCCGGCTTCCGAGCGCGTTGGGCGCGGCATCGATATCGCCTTGTTCGCAGGAAAAGCGTCGTTGAACTTGCGCTTGCGCGGGGTTGCGTCGGAAGGCGGCGGGGAAGGCAGGAGAGGATGATTCTGGGCTGACAAGTGTTGCACGTAGACAATAACCACTCCTGTATGCGTTCGTTGCTGTCTTGGGGTACAGAGGGGACCTCCATTCTAGCGGGGTGCGAGCTGTGTGTTGACGTGGATGATGATGGCAGCGTTGGCGCTTTGCATTGGCCCTGGCGCGGATTCGCGCAGCGCTAGGTGGCTTAGAGAGTGGCGATCTCATGCGTCGTAGCTGCATGTATCTCTACCCCCCCATTATCTATACGTTTCGAAACATCTACAAGGTTAGGGCCAGTGCGGGTCGGCCATCTTCTTTGCCACTAGTGGCAACTTCTGGCCACACATCGTTACTTTACATCGATCAGCATGTGTTACCTGCTGGCTAGGTGAACCGATACAAATTTTAATACCACAGAAAGACTAACGTTACATAATAGTTTAAGGTGTGGCATGGTTGCTCATAACTGGCGATGTTGTGCATCACGCAGAGGCTCAGCTTTGCGCTGCCACACTGATTCGTTCGCGCTTTCAGCTCAGCTACACCGCCAACTTGTGCACCTCCTCTAGGCTCCAGCGAGCGCAGGATGCTTCGTGCCTCTTGCACCAACATACAATTACAAGCTTCTTATCGCCCTGGCGACTCTATAATATGATGCGGAAGCGGCTCCACCTGCGGGATCGCGTACGCGCGGCTTTCACATCAAACCCCGCCAGTTCAGCCTCGACCTCTGGCCTTCCCTCACCCCATGCGCAACCAGCATCAACTGGTTCCTCCCTTTCTCCGCCCTCACTGACCCCATCATACGGAAGCTCATCGACCACACCAACGTCACGAAATGCAGTGCTCGAGGAAGCGCTCGCAACCTTTTCAAAAACGATACCCGACACCGAAAAAGCGGCGTTCGAGCAGGCTTCGAACACTATCGACGAGCGGGCTCTGCTATCCGACGTACAAAAATATGATGCGGCACATAAAGACGATTCGTGCTTTAGACCACATGCTGAGCGTCTTACAAAGTTTCTAAGCTTGCTTGATAGGTTTATGGGAGGCATTGCCATAGGTATTCAAGCGAATCCGGAAGTAGCGTCCATTGTGGTCGGCGCCGTTCGAATTGTTATCGATCTTGCCTTGAAGTTCACCACCTTTTTCAGTAGACTAACCGAGATGATCTGCAAATTCGAAGATTACCTGAAGCCGCTAGCAGAATACGCGAAGGCTGCAGACATCGAGCTTATAAAGGACTCGGTGGTCAACACTTACACAAATGTGCTGAAGTTTGGTTGGAAGGCACGCCACGTCTTCATCGATGCGAGTGGGAATAACCGGAAATGGACATCCTTAAGAGCTTTCATGCGTCAACATTGGGAGACATTCGAGGCTGAGTTCGTAACCATTGAAAAAGACATGCTCCATAATCTTGAGGTTCTGTCGCATTCAGTCCTGGCACGCCAGTTCAATGATATTAGGAACTCTAAACTGGAACGGCAGCGTATCGAGAACTTGGCAGAAATGACACGACATCAAGAGGAGAAGTCGAGGTTCCTTTCTTGGGTGTCGACCATCGAGTTTGAGAAGGTTCATCAGGATATGTACGCGAAGAAGTACGAAGATACATGCGACTGGCTGATTAAGGAACCGAAGTATCAAGAATGGTCCAACAGCTCTACCTCATCTCTCTTATGGTGCTATGGAAAGCGTTAGTGATACCTCACGCTCACAACCTGTAGCATGCTAACCGCCTGTAGCTGGAATCGGCAAATCTGTCCTCGCGCAAGTATTCCTAAAAAGAATCCAATGCATTTCAAGCCTTTTATACTTATCTAACAACTAGGTCCAACGTCCTCGAGCACGTCACAGCTCAGAAAGAGCTCCAAAAAAATACCGCTATCTGCTTCGCTTACTACGACTACCAGAATCCACAATTAGGAGATGTTTCCGGAATAATAGCCGCTCTAGTCAAGCAGTTATGCCGACGAAGGAAACAGATACCACACAATCTGCTTCAGATTCAGCATGACGCATTGTCCCCGTCTTTGGTTGGTACTAAAGAGAGATTTCTGTCGCTTGTTGAAGATCTCTCCGAGGTATATATCATTCTCGATGCCTTGGACGAATGTCCCGAGCGCCAGCGAAGCGGCATCCTTGAATTTATCACTGGTATGGTAACAACGCGAACGCCGTGTCGCATCAAGATTTTTGCCACTAGTCGTAGAGAAATGGATATTGCCAAAGCTTTCGAGAACAAAAAGATACCCACCATCCAAGTTCAAGCCGAAAATGTCGCCAGTGACATAAACATCTTTGCACGCAGCCGAGTCGAGACACTTCGAAAAGGGGAGCATGGCAAGACTCTCTATGTCACCAGCAATGATCTCGCCCAGAAGATTATCCAAACACTTGCTCTCAAGGCAGATGGAATGTAGGTTATAGCCCTTGATACTACCTCATGCTCTTCGAAGACTCATTGTGAAACAGGTTCCTCTGGGTCAATCTTCAATTGGACAGTATGTGCGAGATCAGCAAGGCTCGAAAGGACCGGTTAGTGGAAGACGCATTGGAGTCATTACCTCGAGGCTTACCAGAAACCTATACGCGCATACTGGAGCGCATCGAAGGGCAGCCACCCTACATGAGAGAACTCGCACTAAACTGTCTTGGTTGGATGTTCTATGCCCGGAGACCGTTGAGCACCGAGGAACTACAAACTGCGCTTGCAACGGGATCTAATTCTCGTCCTACACTAGATCTGGAGTTTGATGAGCCCGCGGTGATACTGGAAGCCTGTGGTAACTTACTAGAAGAATCTCATGGCGTGATCCAACCGATCCACTACACGGTGCAAGAATTCTTCAGTAAGCCTGAGCCAAAACGCAAACTACCTAAGGACTGTTTCCGGCGGCAGCTTTCGATGCCGAATGAGATGCATGTACGATTAGGGCAAGTGTGTCTTCAGTACATTCATCTAGTGGCCTTCAACTGGCCCGTTGATGATGCTTTTTATCTCTTTCTTCGTCTTAGAGAGAATCCGTTCGTAAGCTACGCAAGTCACAACTTCGATTACCATTTCGCGAGATGTGGCCATATTCCTGTAGCCGCGATGAAGCTTCTGGGGTCTTTCCTTCAGCTGGAGAGCGGATACCTAGCAGCCGTCCTACAAATCATGGTTTTACGGGATGGGTTCATGGCGGACGCTGCGGTACAGCAACAGTTCGATCCCATGCGGTATCCCGTGTCTGCCGGCACAGTTGTGTACAGTAATAGTCTCTATAACATCCCTGATGTCAGAGAGCGCTGGATTGATGATGCGCCACCGACTTATGCACTGCATCGGGCCTGTTCTGCTGGGTTAACCACAGCTGTAGATCGGCTTTTAGATGCAGGTTGTGATATCAAAGAGAAAGATGGGAGTGGCGGTACGCCTTTGTACTTTGCTTCTCTCGAAGGCCATTGTCAGATTATGCAGACACTGCTCGAGAAGGGCGCCGACATTAACGCGCAGGGTGGATACTACGGCAACGCACTCCAGGCGGCTTCGGACAAAGGCCACGAAGCGATTGTAAAGCTGCTGCTCGACAAGGGCGCTGACATTAACGCGCAGGGTGGAAAGTACGGCAACGCACTCTACGTGGCTTCATCTAAAGGCCACGAGGCGATTGTGAAGCTGCTGCTCGAGAAAGGCGCCAACATTAACGCGCAGGGTGGATACTACGGCAACGCACTCCAGGCGGCTTCACGGGAAGGCCACAAGGCGGCTGTGAAGCTGCTGCTCAAGAAGAGTGCTAAAATTAACGCGCAGGGTGGATACTACGGCAACGCACTCCAGGCGGCTTCGGACGAAGGCCACGAAGCGATTGTGAAGCTGCTGCTCGACAAGGGCGCCGATATTAACGCGCAGGGTGGACTCTATGGCAACGCACTCCAGGCGGCTTCATCTAAAGGCCACGAAGCGATTGTGAAGCTGCTGCTTGAGAAAGGCATTGATTTTGACGCGCGAGCTAACAACATTCATGGCTGGACCCCTCTTCATCTTGCTGCACGCGGCGGCCATATCGGGACTTTCCAGTTTCTGGCCAACCTAAGCCTTGACCTCTTTGCTCTAGATGCGAAAGGAGATGGTGTCCTCTGCTATGCATCTTCGGGTGGGTCGCTAGACATTCTTCAGGCCGCCTTGGACCTGGGACTTACATTCTCTGCCGAAAACATGCATTGGAGTCCTCTTCATTGGGCGTGCAGGTCGGGAAAACTTGAAGTCGTGGAATTGTTGATCAAGAAGGGCCTACGTAGCGAATGTGTTACAATTTCTGAACCTCAGGATCAATGGAGCCCTCTGGATATTGCCATTTTTTACGGACATGAGGAGATGTTAGAGGAGCTACCTTCCAACTATAGAGCTCTTCTAGGCTCAGAACCTGACAAAACTCGATCTCGTGGTAAACGTTACGACGGTTTTCATTGTGATGGATGCTTCCATGTAAGTAAATAACACAAGCTTTCGAGCGGAGTTAATATGAAAGCAGGACATCTATGGGCCTCGTTTTCATTGTTATACATGCTCAGATTTTGACTATTGTCTGATGTGCAAGCCTTTCTTGGGTAGTCTGCATACAGACCATAAGTGGGAGTATTTCGAACCTTACAGCTAGCGCTTAGGTGCCTTAAACCTAAAGGTTCTACGCGTAACTTGGCTAGCTTATGCTATGGAAATATTCTAGAGTGTTATATAAACCGTCTATATGCTAGAGTTTTGCGCTTTGACTCCTACGGCAGAGATGATCGCTGTCAGCTTGTACTTGAGCGAACAGGGCCTTCGCGATCAGATTCAAAAAGGCTAGCAATGCAAGTGCACCAACCTCGTGGCAGATATGTTGGTTGCGTCACGCTCATGATAAAAGCGGCCAGCGAGCTATAGTACCAAAAGGGTATAGCGAAGCTGCATAGTTATGCTTACGAAATCATGGTGAGATGCAGTGTCCGTGAGGTGGTACTTTGGGTTGCCACCACCTGCAGGGAGGATGGCCGAGCCGCACCGGCCTTGACCTTGTAGATGTTTCAAAATGTATAACGCAGGTGGCAAGCGAGTCGCGCGCCCCACCAGCTCCGCGCACCTATTTGAGCGTACAACTCAATAACGCAGTAGAGTATCGTAGATATATCGATATATTAAATTAAGCAGTATCTACTACATCATTTTACACGTACGTGAGTTGTGCCCAGTCTCTCCACACCTCTTGCAGCGCGAGCGAGCCCGGCGACTTGGGCCTAATGTATCTCCATCTTGACGCCGTACAGCCTCTCTCTCAGCGAGTATATCCTCTCCTTGTCCCTTTGTTAAGACTCCTTGCTTCCGAATCCGCTTCTTTTTTTCGTGATTTACGCTTGCTGGCTGCCTCATTGGCTCTTTCAAGACTGGAGATCTGATCGCGCATTACTCTGGTAGAGCTGGAGTAGCTGGAGTAGGTGTATGGAGCTCTTGTATGCTGTACCAGCTCGAACCAGCTACTTATAGCGCCTAAGTCCTTATATAAGGTTCGATGCCTATCATATAGGCGATTGAAATGCGTCGCAAGACTGTCTGTACGCTTGACAAAGTTGCGCGCCCAGTGGATGCTGACAGGGCTGCCTCCACGCTGAGTGAGTAGCTTATCAGCCATCTCACGCACAGCAGCTAGAGTTAGGGCAAAACCACGAGAATCCAGATCAAGGATACACCGAACCATCACCTCTTCTATCTGAGTAAGCTTCTTTGAGTTAGGCTGGCAATCGCGTTGGGCGCGTCGTCCAGCACGTCGGTCACGTGACGTTGATTCAGGAACGTTGAAGGTAGCAGCAGCTGGCCTACCGCCTTGAATTTGGCTAGAATTAATAGATAAGATAGCAAGCTGGATATCTGCTTCATTTGAAGGCAACTGACGCGCGGCGCGTGGAGCCATTATACAATAAGATGAGATAGGTGCGCAGAGCTTGCCACCTACGTTAGATAATGGGGGGTAGAGGTACATGTGCCACATTCAAAGCCACACTGCCCTGAAAAGCGCTAATACGTGTGTGGTGAAGGGCTTTTTAAGCGGCCGTGCGCTCAGAATCCTTGATTCTGACTCTGGTTCGCATCCATCAATTTGTGACCCGAAAATCTGACATATTTACTAGTAATTAATTACGTGACTAATTACTAGTGAGCGCCCCGTCCGTGCATTGCGCGCCCGTGGTTGGTTGGTTGTACTGGCTTCTCCGGGACCGTAACATTCAGCTTGCATTACGCGCACAGACACGTTGAAGCTGCGGAGAAATTGCGGCTGAAATCAAGCAGGATCAAATCGAGCAATTCATCTATCGAGGATTGCGCTCCCGCATTTTGGCGACATCCTACCAAACGCCCAAGAACTATCCCCTTGAGCCTCATTTGCAATTTTCCTAACCTTCATAACCTCACCAAAGCATAATATTCTACTCTATCACAAGATGGAATACTTGCTTTCAACCCCTAGGGATTTCTCTTATGCCGACTTACAGCCTGCCGCCGAAGGCCATGTAAACATCCGTGTTTTCAAGCTCTACCCACCTCCCTGGTATCTGAGATGGCTGCCACGGTATTTGCACTTCTTCATTCCCTTAAGAGGATCTCTGGAACCAATCTCTTTGAAAGCGGACGACCGACCGCATTACAGAGCCCTTTCGTACGCTTGGGGTCCTCCCGATTTCACCGCGGAGACTTTAATTGATGGTTCGAAGCTCGCTATTACACCGTCGCTGGCTCTTGCGTTGCTTCACCTGAGGTCGATAGTCTGGCCGATAACCATTTGGGTCGACCAAATATGTATCAATCAAAAGAACGATGACGAAAAGGGAAAACAAGTGAAAGTCATGGACAAAATCTACGGGTCCGCAGAGGAAGCACTCGTATGGCTGGGCCCGAGCGCGGATGGTTCCGATGAGTTAATGGATGTCCTGATCCGAATGAGCAACTTTGTTGATGCATTCAAGCTCCTAGACTATTATACGAAACTGAGATTCGGGGAATTCACCAAGATCGTAACAGAGGCTAACCCCGAGGACCCAGCAACGATCCAATATCATGAATTTTGTGATGAGATAATGCCTCTTTTTACGCATCAGTTTTACACGGCACTCATCGCATTATACAATAGGCCATGGTTCTGTCGTGCATGGGTTCTGCAAGAATTTGCGTTGGCGCCTGAAGCAATCTTTGTCTGTGGATATAGGAGGATCGAAGCCGAGAACCTCATGGTGGTCCTCCAAATTATCCAACTGACAATGATAGGCAAAAGTTCCCTAAAATCGCCAGGAGATCTTTACATGACCAGCTTGATAGAGAGACTAAATGGATACAACACTCTACAGCCTTTCTTCGCTTTACGGCAACGGCGTAAAGCTCGTGACCGTGTTGAGGATCCGTTTCCAGGGGATGGACTCTATGAGCTGCTGCATAGAGTGCATGTTGGGCAGGCCATGCAAGCCACAAAGGCCTGTGATATGGTGTATGGCCTCTTAGGACTCGCCTGTGATACGGAAAAACTGAGCGAAAATAGCCTGCAGATAAACTACAATGAGGCCGAGAGTCAACCAGATATTGTTTATACAAGGACAGCCAAGGCTCTTATTAAATCAGGCAATATCGGTATCTTGACGCTTGCGCAACACATGAAGGACTTGAACCTGCCGAGTTGGGTACCAGATTGGCGGTCCCATATTCAACACTCATTCGCCTGGCTTCCAGATGAGACGGCAGACCCCTTATTTTCCGCGTCAAAAGATATGGAGCTCGAGGTTGTTGATGAAAAGGAAGGAAGAGTTCTCACTCTGAAGGGATTCCGTGTCGACGAGCTAGAGCAAGTTGGAGGACCATGGTTTGGAGCCAAAGTTGTGCAGAACTCCAATAATCCGTTTCCATTCTATGTCTACCTCAACTACCTCCTGCAGGTTCGTCAGATGTGCCAGCTATCGAAGGCCAAGGGAACCACAATCTACAATAGCGACGAAAGGAGGGATGAAGCCGAGTGGCGGGTGCCGGTTGGAGATATCGAACAAAACTCTACCGCCGACGTGTGTCGAGCCAAACCGCCATGGAAGAATGCATATGATCAATGCCTAGCGGAGCTTGAGTTTTATCTGGAGATCGATGCATTCACTAGCCTTGATGAGTTTAAAGCTAGGGAAAAGGAAGTTGACGATATGGGTAGTGATTCAAGTTTCTACCGGATTCGAATGCAGGAGATGAAGCGGAAGAGGCCGTTCCTCTCGCGGGTGGGATACGTGGGCATGGGCCCAACGTACGCGCGCTCTGGAGACGTGATTGTGCTATTTTGTGGCGCGTCACTACCATATATTGTGAGGCCAGTGGATGGTGGTCGGTTCAGACTAATGGGAGAGTGTTATTGTGACGGTATTATGGATGGGGAATTTGTGGGACAAAAGGATAGAGAGAGGGAGGACATCACTCTAATCTAAATGTGCTTGGATAGAAAGCATGAAATGTTCTTTGCAGGCTGTATGTAGTAGCAAACATCTTGGGGAGACTAGTTGGGTAGCTGTAATTGAAACCTGGAACTCAATTACGGACACAGAGATAGGGGATATAATCCATAATATGTCACAGAAGGTTGCGGGTTGTATAGCAGCTAGAGGCAGTGATCGGAATGCCATAGCCGCCTGTAGCTAGCAATCCTTGAGATGGTGATTGGAATGGTCTGGTACTTTGACGATCTCGTCGCATCTTCTGAATCCGCCTGTCCGCCAATGCACACTGCGGATCATACCGAGCGCCAAAAACTGCTTCTGTAGCACTAGTTAAGGAGCCTGTATTTAGCATCTTCAAAAGAGCGACCGCGGCAGACGAACCACTCTTTGGCGACATGGACGTGACGAGCAGACCGTCGGTAGCACGCAAACGAACACGGTCTTTATCCGCTGACACGATAATCTCCTCCAGCAGAAGGGCCGCACCTTCCGTCGGAATCGGAGCTAGAAGGCCATCGTTCGACGAAGCGACAAAGGCCGGCTAAGCGACGGTCGGAGAGCCCCACCCCCACCCTCGAAACCTGTATCCACACCCAAGTCAACGCCTCGGCCAACCCTAAGCGGCCAAGTTTCCCTGTCCAGAGCCAGCAACGGTCCTAGTTGTGGTCTTCCCGACAGCGACGGTGAATGCGATGGTGCTGGGACCCCAGGCCTACCCCGAAACGACCTTGGTGAAGGGAATGGCGACGATGGCGCACATATCCGGGGAACAGCCGAGGGGCTGCTGCATTTTCCCGAGAAAATCCGTCTCTCCTTTCGAAGAAATACTACACCAGCGGTGGAGCCAGCTGCCCCCTTGCCTCTGCGTGGTCTGGCTTCTATCTACGACTATGTACATTGCGTGTCAAGAAGTGACGTATTTGCCTGTATTTTATGTTCTTTGATTTGTTGTTCCTGTGTGTGTATGCCGTTGTCAAAGCCTTGTATTTCTGCACCAGTGTATTAGGTTCGTAGAGGCGCTCTGTCTCGTGTGTTGCGGCTGCAATACCTTCAGTCTCCCCCTAATGTTCAGCTGTCGTTTGTGCTGGCTTGCCCCTATGCCCTCGGAGCTTAGGATATATTCTCTGAGTTCCGATGTTCTTTCGTGTTGTGATGCCGCCCACTAGGTTCCTATGTGGCCGTGTTTTGTGGTGTGACCTGCCGCCGAACGCAGCGGCAGCAGCATTTCGTCATGGCGCAGCTCCACGAGAGCAATGCTCCGCTTCGGCTTGCTATCGAGTCTACTGAGCATGAGAGCTCTCGCGCGAATCTCCTCAGGCCTTGTCGTGTGTGGCGGAGGGTGACCAGTCCTTCTCCACGGGTTTGGGGGGAGGGCGACAGTGGACGACGCTGTCTGTGTACTGCAGTATTGTGTGGCATCGATAGTAGCATGCCGAGTGTCTGTGAAGTGATTCGTGTGAGAGGTGATGCTGTTCGGTCGAGGGTTCGTCGAAGTGGGACGTCGCAGACATTGTCGGTTGGCGATGGGTTGACCAGAAAACCCATCAGTGACTGTATCTTATATTGTGACCGTGAAAGAGGAGTTCGGGCTCCGTCGTAGCTAGATGGCTGTTGCTGCGTTTGATGAACGTTGTCATGTTGTGTAGCTTGCTCGCAAATTTTTCATCTGTCCCTGCAGCGGCCGCAACGGTGGCTCTACAGGTACCAAACCACGCAGAGGGACGCGTGATGGCCTATAGAGACCGTTGCGGCCACTGACAGATGTGCTTTGATGCTTTTGTGATGGGTTTTCCAAAAACTGAGTTCTCGCTGTTTGTCGTGTTTTTCCCAAGCCCGGTCTCAAAATGCGGACGAAGGTGGAACGGGGAGAGTCTTTCGGGTACAAGAGTAATTTTTTTGGATGCTGCGGATCATATCATATGATGTTAAGCAAAGTCACATGATATATCCTCGACTGTTAATCTCGAGCAGAAAGATTATCCGATCCGAGACTCCACTGACCGCTAATAGGTTGAAGAGGCGAGCACTCCGGAGATCATTCTTCACCGCGTTCTAGGTACGCCAGGGTTCCAACTATTCCATTCCATCAATTCAGGAAAACAACAGTGTGCGATTTGAGGCTCCTCTGCTACTATGTCTGCCTATCCAGAATACTCCTTGAATATTGCAATTGCAGAATTCTTCTCGCAGACGTCCGCAACTCGTGATGCATGCGACGCCAAGGTCAAAGACCTTGTTGGGGGGGAAGTTGTCCCTGTGACCGTGCAAGGCAACTGCAGCTACTCGGTTTACGCTGGACCTAAATTCGAATTCGTTGTCCAGTTCCGTCTCAAGTCTTTGATGCTTAAACCAGAGATTGTGACTCTGGCGCGAGAAATATATGGCTTCCTAGCCCCGAACGCTTCATTTCACGGACAATTGGGAGAAGATGGGAGAGAACCTCTTTTCATCTACGTTATGAATCGGATACCAGGTATCAGCTATCTGGACTTTGTTCTTGCAAATGGCTTCCCCGAGAATTCGGACGAGAACTTTGCTTGGCGAAAAAACGCTCATGTCGGACGTGGCACGGTATGGATCTCCCTCCGTCTTTCCGTACGCCCCGAATCGCACCACAAAGATGCCTTTACATTTCTTAAAGGAAATTGCTAATTAATCACAGTTTTTTTGCCCTCTCCTGGAAAGCCCCTCAAGAGGTTGATTCAGATTACCGCGAGAATCTACGCCGAACATATACCAAGGATCTGCAGCTGTTACTTCACTGTCTACCACCTCGCTTTCACCAGATCATACAAAATTGCCTTAGTTCAATGGAGGCAATTCTCTCTCTGCCAATGGTTCTTCTCCATCGCGATTTTGGCACCTGTAATATTATGGTCGACGGGACATCTTGCCACCTGACTGGTATTATTGACTGGGCAGAAGCTGAAATATGCCCTTTTGGCCAGAACCTTCATTCCCTGCAAGCTCTCACGGGTGCACTTCACCTCAAAAATGGATGGAGGCGGTACGAAGGCTACGAGACTCTGCAGGACACCTTTTGGAGCACATTTCAAGACGAAGTGGGAGACTTATCTGCGGAGACCATCAAGGCCATCAAGACAGCAAGGATTATGGGCTTATTGCGGTCTCGTGGCTTCACGAAATGGCTTGCAAATATGCCGCCGGCCACTCCCATCCGTGACGATGAGACGGGACGTTACAACATGCTTTCTCTAGACGGTTTCCTTGTCAATCAGGCTACAAGGTTCGATGACCTTAATTGACCGAAGCAATAGCACAGACTAGAGCACAAATGGAAGGTATTGTTGGAGAGATGAGATCATCAATTGTCAGAATAAACTAAGCTTCATCATTATCTGCTATCTCGGTGGCTAGGAACAAACACAAGATACAGACACCTTATCCTGCTGTGCCTTTGTGACTGGAACGGCTGAGTGAGCAGAGAGCGCCCACATCGACGAGAGCCTTCTTGAGGTCATCGACGTCGCTTAGTTTGGGTTGAGGTTTCCCAGCATTAAAAACCTTGTGGTTGCCCGAAGCCATCTCGGAGTGCGTCTCGTTTGCCTGACATACGCGCGGCTGCCTATCCCTAGCTTCAAATCTCCAACCGGTAATTCGGGTCGGTGAGCAGCCGCGTACGACTGCTGCATCCAACATGACAGTCCCTTGGTCGAGGATGAGCTCCCACATAGTTTGGTCCATGCCATCAATAAGAACCTGGAGGCCGAGGAAGTTCGTAAGGTCGTTTGTAATAAGATAGTCGACGAAGCTAGCGAAGAACCTTTTTCCAACACTTGACAGGTCAGGTATAGGTCCGTCCTAGTACTCGTATGCGATGAAACCATCACTCGTGAAAACGAAAATATGTCCATGGACAATGCTGAGGTCGATGGTGTCGATTTCCGTCACTTTCGTCCAACGGCCACAAGGATTTTCGAAGTTGCTCCCTAGCATGACAGTATTCTCTAGCGTCTTGAAGCGGCCATGAATCAAATGGACACCAAGAGTCTTATGAGCGTTATGGCGGACGAAGAGCGCTGCGAGCTTTTGTATATGTTCCTCCGAGACGGGTGGCTGTTCCGCATCGTCGAGTAGCCCATTGTAGCTAGCAATTGTTAGTAATATGCTAGACTTCAAATCGAGACTTCACACTCACGCATCGCGACTTTTCTGTAAGTCTTTGATCTCCAAGGCGCTGTCGAGACCCGGAATGCGTGAAGGAGTAGTAACAAGGGTTGCCATGTCGTCAAGGGCGCAGGTCAAGGTTTGATCTGGTGCTTGAAATACTCGAGGGTTGTGTTATTTTTATACCATACACGGTGTGGTTAAATTCCAGAGAGATGGTAGAGGCTTGATATGTGGAGTTGGAGGGGCAGATAAGGTACGTTTTTCTTGGGGTAGCCCCAGAGAAACCATTGCTTTTGTGATTGGACTGAAAGTGAAATAAACCACTTGGCCCCCGCGTTGCCCTCTCCGCCGAAGGCACCCGTGAACATCACAAGGATCTTAGGTCAGGCTTGTCGACCGAACATGGGCTTCGAGTGACTCACTGGTCAATCAGCCGGACATTCGCACCCTACCCGCTATGAATTGGGAACGGTCTGGGACGAGATAGAATGCATCGCTACCACCAGGGCATCAAGAGGGAGTGTATTCCACGTTATTCGGTTTCTGAGCAGTCATGAAGAGGAAGGTGGCAGGAGCTGGTAAATGCATTTCGTACCATTCCTAATTCATGCTAAGCCGCGCAGCCACAGCGATTAGACGGTAATAGTATAGCGTGAGCAGGTAGCTTCGAAAACCACTAGGTGTTCCGCAACTATTGTGTAAGGGAGTTAACCCTTATATCTCTCACTTTGCGCCAATGTTAGCAAGTTTGCAACTTACTAACATTCAGCTACCCTTCTAACGTGTTTTATCAGTAAGCTGCGCACATCACCATCCTGCGCACCCCACTAGAACGCGCGCAACGCGTCTCATCCTATCTCCTATGACACCACGCCAACAGCCTCCAAGGCCATCAAAGGAAGGCCGATTAAGTCTTGCTGCTGCTTCTTTTCAAAGAAACCCTTTGCAGTTAAAAAGACGTCTTGCAGCAGCCTATAATGTACCAGAATCAACGCTACGTACGCGCCTCCAAGGTGTCCTCCCTAAACACGCAACAACGCCTATCAATCGCAAGCTACGCCCTGTTAAAGAGCAGTCTCTCGTTGAATAGATCCTTGACCTTAATCGTCGTGGGTTTCCTCCTTAGATTATTGACGTACGACAAATAGCAGACGTAATACTTGCTGCCCGCGGCCAAATTCCTCCTCCCCCACCTATAGGCAAGTGCTAGGTGACGCGCTTTGTCAACAGCCAGCCACTCCTCTAGACAAAGTAGAATAGGAAATTTTACTTACAGCGCGCAAGATATAAGGATCCTATCAAGATTAGTGCGTAGTTTAAGCTTATAGAGGACACGCGCTAGACCTAGGGAGTCCTCTACAAAGACGTATACAACTTTAATAAGACTAGATTTATAATAGGAGTAGCTACAACGTTAAAAGTAGTTACTAGCGCTAACACAGTTAGTCAAGCGACTATTGTACAGCTAAGTAATAGAGAGTAGGTAACAGCGATCGAGTGTATCAACGCGTCTAGCTAGTGTCTTCTACTATACGTAATCTTAGCTAGTAAGCTCTACTAAGCTAGCTAGTATAAGGACCTCCTACTAGACTAGGCAATCGCCCTTAGCTATAATAGGTAGATAGATAATAATCTTAGGCTTAAGTAAGTAAAGCACTTTAATAGATATATAGAGTTGCGTACAATAGGAGTATATAGACTACTTATCCTTAATAGGCATAGTAGCTACGCTACGCTAGAGTTTAATTAATTCTATAAGGATAATAAGATTATTACTCTCTATATGCCTCCTTATACCTCTTACCTCCTCTAGCCTCTTAACGTTAGCTACTACTTTCCTCTTAAAGTACTATATAGATATAAGGTGTCTAATCTTACCTAATATAGCGTCTTCTACGTAGACAAGCTTAACTTTCTATAGATATACTAGAAGATTAAGCTAATAGTCCTATTAGAGCGTAATATTAAGGCTAGCTTTAAGGCGATAGGGCTTATCCTAGCTTGTCTAGAACGTGTCCTATCTAACCTTACTATTGTTAGAACGCTATCTCTACTAGAGATAGTATATAGTATATTAGGGATATAGATAGTAGAGACTCTACGTATAACTAGCTAGCTTAAGTAGTAAGCTTATCTTATATAGAGACTCCTTTAATAATAATCTTAGAGTCCTATAAGTTAAGCAATCGCTTAGCTTATTAAAAGCTGTTAGCTCGCAATAAACTTAGTAATAATCTTAGCTAAGGAGAACTTAAAGCTATGCGCTGCTAACTACTACTAGCGATAGAAGCGTTAAATACAATAGTAGTATATAGTACATAGAGGGGTATTATAAGCTTAAGAAGGTTAAATACTAGTTATAGAGGCTTAAATAGGTGTCTAATAAGGAGACTAAGTAGAGACCCTATAAGTACGTATAAGGGTACTACTAACGTATAGTAAGTGCTACGTATAAGGCTACACTAGGACTTAATATAGATAAACTTAGCCTATCCTCTATTAAAGTTTAGACAAATTAAATATATAGTTATTAAGCTATTATACGCTAAGCTATGCGCGTTCTAGTAAGGTGCGTAGATAGTAATGTACGCAGCTTACTAATAAAACACGTTACTTTTAGTTAGCGCTTAGTAAGCTACTAGGTATAACGTATCTTACTACTCCTTAGCCTACTCTAAAAACCTACTAAAAATCGTAAAAACTATACTTTAATATCTTAACAACAACCTTATAATAAATTCTATAATTTTAACTCTATTATTAAATAGCTATCTTTAGGCTTATATTTAACTTAGAAGGTAAATTTATTATATAGTTCTAGAAGTATTCTAGTTTAGCTTTAAAATTAGGGGCTAAAACTTAGTATCTTTATAATAGCTAGGATATTACTATAGTACCTCTATAGGTACTTCTAAGTTAGTATAAGAAGCTTTTTGTAAAATTTTAGAATTTATTATTAGGTTATTGTTAAGATATTAAGGTATAGTTTTTACAATTTTTAGTAGGTTTTAGGGTAGGCCGATATTATAGGCGTAATAAGAGAAATCGAGATAGAACTAATTAATCCTAACTTAGATGCCTAACAAGTATAGGATAAGTAGGTAATAACCTTAATTAGGAGACTATACACAATTAGGATACGTAGTAGTAATCTATAATTACGTGCGTATAGATTAAAAGTAATCTATAATAACGTATAAATAGATTAAGGTAATCTATAGTTACGTAGATATAGATTAGTAGTAATCTATACTATCGTACAAATAGATTAATATAGGTATATAGTTAACTATATATGTATTATTAGAATAGTATTAGTAATTTAATCCTTTAACTATAGAACGCTAATACAAGATAGTTATAAAAACATCCTCTATTATTTATAGTTATTACAAATCCTAATACAAGCTTTTGTTATTACTTCTTAATCTACTAACTCCTCTAGATAGGTACCTGTAGTTAATAATAGGAAGCCTATTATACCTTACTAATTTAGTTATTAGGAAAAGCAAAGCGTAAGTAGTATATAGTCTAGCTAATATAATAGTAGAAAGTTTAACTAAAATAAGTAAAGCTCCTAGGAGTAGTTATAAGTCTAATAGCACTATATAGGAAATAATTAAGGACTAAATTAATAACTTAATCTTAGATAAAGAAGATATAAAGATAGTAATCGACGCTTTAGAAACGTAGAACAAAGAACTACAAGACTACGTAAAATAAAATAAAGTATAGATTAAGGCTATTATTAAAGGCTAGAACTAAATAGAGTTAATTATACAACGCCTAGCGATAAGTGCTATAAAGAAACTACTAAAAAATACCTATCCTAAAGAAGTTTAATAGAATACAAGAGAAACTAAGACTCTTATTACTTTAGTATAACTCTAGATAGATATATAAGTACTATACTTTAATATAGAAGAAAAGAAGGTAATATATATT
>JALNQF010000540.1:0-24326 GCA_028456385.1 Ophiosphaerella korrae | reverse complement strand
AATAAATAAGTTAGTTACTTAACTTAATTAATAGTTAGCTCTTATTAGAGTATTACAAGGTATATAAGTATTAATAGGTAGATAAGAATCTAATTAAAGTATTAGTTATAATACTCTATTAAGATAAGAAGTAAAGAAGAAATTAAATATAATAGTCTATAAAGGTCTATTAACGTTCCTATATACTTAATATCTAGTGTTTATTCCTAAGTACTTACTCTAGAGCATTTACTCTAGAGCGCTTATTCTAGAGCGTTTACTCTAGAGCGTTCGCTCTAGAGTGTTTACTACTAAATAGTTACGTATTCTACTACGCTATATTACCTAGACTAATTACGTGCAATATAATAGCTTACCTACTACTTAGTATTGTAATAGTAGGAGATAATAAAAGAATAGATCTAGAGTATTTACTATACTTTAAAATATCCTAGGTATTATACTTAAATATAAACTACTATATATATAGAGAAGTAAAAGTATAAAATTATATATAGCTAGTATAAAGAAAAGGATATAACTATATAAAAGTAATTCTAAGAAAAGATATCTAAGGTTAGGAAATAATTAAAATACTTAATAAAGAGTATATATTAATTAGACTAAAACCTAAGTTATCTAAAGAAGACGTCTAAAGAAAACTATAGTATAAATATATATATAATAAATATCTAAAATACAAGAACTATAAATAAAAGATAGAGTAATAGCTTTAAAGGAATAGATAGTTTACTAAATTACTTAAAGAAGAATAGCTAGAAAGTATAAGAGGCCTATATAATACAAAAATAGGTATATACTAAGGAAAGAAAGTATAAGTAATAATTAATAGTAGAGCTACAAAGAACTTTATATTAAAGAAGATTGTAGAAATATAAAGAATAAAGTATATAATAAAGAAATACCCTTAATAGCTAAGTACTATTAAAAGAAAACTATTCTAGGAACCTATTAGATTTAAAATAGTACTCTCTATACTAAAGATAAAAAGATTAGAAATTAGAAATATAGTTATAGATATAATAACAATTAATAATAAATAAGAAATAATATTAGGAATACTATAGTTATAGATAACTAACCTAAAGATTAATTAAAGAATAGAGAAAAATAGCTATATAAAGAAAGAAATATTAAAAGCTAATATAAGTATATATAAAGGAGAATTCTAAGAAGAATATTAGAAATAGAAGAAGTAACTTACTAAACTAAATAACTACTTTCTAGAATATTAGCTATAGGACCTAGTAATAGACCTAGAAGAAAGAAAAGACGTAAGATAGAGCTTAGTCTACAAAAAAACTAAAGAAGAATATAAGATAGAATAAGTATTTATTAAGAATGTAATAAAGAAAGGATAGATATAAAAATCTTAATCTTTAGTAGTATCAAGACTTATATTTATAGATAAGAAAGGAATAAATAATAAGAGACCTTATATAAACTTTAGAAAAATAAACGTAATTATAAGTAAGAATAAATATCTCTTACTATATAACGTATTCTATTAGCGAAGTAGCTATATTACTAAAATAGCTACTTTTCCTTAGTATCGCGAATATTATATATAAAAAATCAATTTACTTAATAACTAGCTATAGAACCTACGTACGATGTACTTATAGTAGATTTAGAATCTTCTTCTATATCTTTTTAGTACGTACGAGCGTTATACTCTATCTTGTTATAGTTCCTATAACGCTATTAACCTAGTTAAGCCTATTAAGCCTACCTGTTGCTACTACTACTACAAGCTTTCTTTACCCTCTAAGTCTTGCTAGACGCCTCTATAGCTACGTACAACGCTCTAGTACTATACTCTAATATACTACTATACTAAATCTACTTCTATTTACGCGTTTTACACTTTATTATCTCTACTAATTACTTTTTAAGCTCTATAATCTAGGAGCTTATAAGAGCGTTTTAATATAGTATAAGTTTAGCTCCTTTAATAAGCTACAAGAACTCTTACTAGGCTAATTCTAGTAATTGTACAAAAGAGCTACTTATAAGCTTTAACTAAGAGCTAAATTTATACGTATTACTTAGAGTCTTTAACTACTATAGCGTCTCTAGTAGTAAGAGTCCTAGTAAGGTACGTAGCTATACTTTAAAGTAATTAAAGACTTCTTATACGTTAATAAAAACTAATCTAGATACCTTAAAGGCTTTTTTATAATTCTTATACGTAAATACGTTAAAAAACGCGTCTCTAAAGGCTAGAAGGAAGCTTTCCTGTTATAGGTGTAATAGAAGGAGACGAGATAGAACTAATTAATCCCGACTTAGGTACTAACAAAGTATAAGACGAGCAGGGTAATAACCTCGATTAGGAAACTATATATAACTAGGATACCTAAGGCGATCTATAATCTATAGACTCTTAGTATTAATAGATTATAGATTAGAGTAATCTACGATCTATTAGTTTTAGTAACTATAGATTATAGATTATGTTAAGTATATAGTTAGTAGAATATATATTATTAGGATAGTATTAGTAATTTAATCCTCTAACTATAGAACGCTAATACAAGACAGTTACAAAACATCTTCTATTATTTACAGTTATTATAGATCCTAATATAGACTTTTACTATTACCTTGTAATCTACTAACCTTATAGATAGGTACCTATAGTCGACAATAGGAGGCCTGTTATACCTTACTAATTTAGTTATTACGAGAAGTA
Organism: Ophiosphaerella korrae; assembly: GCA_028456385.1. Lineage (NCBI taxonomy): Eukaryota > Fungi > Ascomycota > Dothideomycetes > Pleosporales > Phaeosphaeriaceae > Ophiosphaerella > Ophiosphaerella korrae. The sequence goes on along the minus strand of JALNQF010000540.1, from coordinate 21,631 downwards.
AAGTGTAAGTAGTATACAGTCTAGCTAATATAATAGTAGAAAGTTTAACTAAACAAGTAGTAAAAGTACCTATAAGTAGTTATAAGTTAGATAATACTATATAGAAAGTAGTTAGAGAATATATAAATAACCTAATCTCTAAGAAAGAAGATATAAAAATAGTAATCGACGTACTAAAGACCTAGAATAAGGAACTCTAGGAATATATAAAGTAAAATAAGGCCTAGATTAAAGTAGTTATTAAAGGACAAAACTAAATAGAACTAATTACGCAACGCCTAGAAATAAGCGCGACGAAGAAACTACTAAAGATACCTGTCCTTAAGAAGTTTAATAGAATAAGGGAGAAACTAAGACCCTTTATTACTTTAGTATAGCTCTAGATAGATATATAAGTACTATACTTTAATATAGAAGAAAAGAAGGTAATATATATTAGAATACACCTTAAAGAAGATATAATAAGATAGTTTAAACCTTACTAAATAGATTATACAACACACGCTCTAATAACCTAGAAGGATAAAACTAGAGCTATTTTTAGAAGTTATAAATACTTTACTAAACAAATAAGAGTAGTATTTAGAGATATAGACGTTACCTAATAAGCTAAAGAGTAGTTAGAAAAGCTTACACAAAACTAGAGTGTTCCTAAGTACGTATTACAATTTAAGTAACTATCCTAAAATATAGAATAGAACGAGTTAGCTCTAATATTACGATTTAAACAAGGACTAAACTTAAAGATATAATACGAGATAATTTATATAGAGAAACTAAGAACACTAGAAGCCCTAAAACAATAGGTAATCTAAATCGATAATAACCTTTAAGAATAGAAAAAGAATAAGTATAGTACCTAAACTAGAAATTAGGATGCTAGAGATCCTATAATCCTTGATACTAATAAAGATAGGAAGAAAAAGAAAAACAAAGACTTTACGTACTTTAACTATAGTAAGAAGGGCTACTATACAAAAGACTACTAATTACAAAAGAAGAAAGATATAGTATATTATAAATATAGGAAACTAGGATACTTTGCAAAAGATTACAAGAGTAGAGACCTAAAGAAAGAAACTTAGTTAAAGATAACTAAAAAGAAGAAAGAAGCACTATAAGTATAAGCTAAACCTTAGGAAAAAGTAGCTAGGAGTAAAGAAGTATAATATATAATACTCTATTAGACCTTTTGTTATAATAATAACTACTATATATATCTTTCTAGTAAATAGGGAGTAGCGTAGTTCTTATAGAAATAGAGATATAGAGTAGCTATAATAAAGAAAAGTAGAATAGAAGTATAGCTAGAAGAGATAGTATATATAATAGACCTACTAACAGAAGATTTAGAGAGAGAAGAGCCCTTAGTACTATTAATCTAGGCTAAAGGACTAGTACTAGATAAAGAGACTACTACAGCTTTCCCTAAAAGACTAAGAAGAAGTAAGAAATAAACTAGTATAAGAGGTATAGAGTATACCTAGCTAGATATATATAGCTATAATAGCTATATAACTATAAATATAAAGGAACGAAATAAATAATAAAAGTTTGTTTAGAAATACTTACTAGTTATAAGTATAGAGAAAGTATACAAAGACTAGAAAGAACGCAATCTTAAAGAAATAAAGTTTACACTATTTTAAGAATAGATAAAGTAATATATAGTTGTAGTAAGAAAAATACCTATAAAAAGAGAGTAGTAGCACCTTATAAGAAAGACGTAATAGATTAACAAAGCTTATATACTAAGAATACTAGTAGTATACTATATCTTAATAATAGATATACCTAGAAAAGATAAGTACTAGGAAGGGAATAACAAAATAATAGACCTAAGACATCTAGTATACTTTAAAGTATTATAGCTAGTATACTTAGATAAGAATTATATTATATATAGGAACCCTAAAGTAAATAATAATATATAGCCTATAAGAAGAAGAGGCTATAATTACAAGAGAGTAATTCTAGTAGAAGACATCTAAAGATAAGAAGTAATCCTAGAAGATAGATACGTAGTAGTAAGACCTAGCCTAAAATTATCTAAGAAATATATCTAAAGAGGACTATAGTATAAATATATATACGATAAATGTCTAAAACACAAAGAATATAAGCTTAAGGTAGGGCTATAGCTATAGAAAGATAGATAATTTATAAAGTAGCTTAAGTAAAAATAGCTAAAAGGTATAAGAGGCCTATACGTTACAAAAATAGGTATATACTAAGGAAAGAAAGTATAATTAATAATTAATAGTAGAGCTATAAGGAACTTTATATTAAAGAAGTTTATAGAAATATAAGAAATACGTTATATAATAAAGAAGTACCTTTAATAACTAAGTACGATTAAAGGAAAACTATTCTAGGAACCTATTAGGTTTAAGATAGTTCTCTCTACGCTTAAACTAAAAGGGATAACAATTAAAAATATAGTTATAGATATAACAATAATTAATAACAAACAAGATATAATACTAGGTATACTATAGTTATAAATAACTAACCTATATATTAATTAGAAAATAGGAAGAATTAGTTACTTAAAGAAAGATATATTAGAAGCTAACACAAACATATATAAAGGAGAATTCCTAGAAGAGTATAAGAAATAGGAAAAATAGCTTATAGAACCTAAAGATTACCTTCTAAAATATTAGCTATAGGATTTAGTAATAGAAATAGAAGAAAGAAAAAATAGAGGATAGAGCCTAGTTTATAGAAAGATAGAAGAAGATTTAAAAATTAAACAAGTATTTATTAAAAACGTACTAAAGAAAGAATAGATATAAGAATCTAAGTTCTTAGTAGTATATAGACTTATCTTTGTAGATAAGAAAGGGATAAGTAATAAAAGGCCTTGCGTAGATTTTAGAAAAACTAATATAGTTATAAATAAGAACTAATACCCCTTACTACAAATAGATACAATATAAGATAGGCTATAAAAAGCAAAGATCTTTATAAAACTAGATATTTAGAACACCTACTATTAGATTAGAATTAAGAAAGGCGATAAATAGAAAATAGTATTTATAACATAGTATAGACTATATAAATATATAGTTATACCTTTTACATTAATAAATATACTAGTAGTATTTTAGGAAAGAATTAATATAGTACTAAGAGAGTACTTAGACGTATTTATATTCGTATATTTAGACGACATCCTTATATTCTTAGAAATAGAAGAAGAACACGTACAACACGTATATAAGGTACTAGAAAAGCTAGTAGAAAGTAAATTATTTCTTAAAATAAGGAAATGCGAATTCTACACAAAAGAAACAGACTTCCTAGGGTTTATTATAGAACTAGGAAAGATTAAGATTAATTTAAGAAAGATTAAGTTAATTAACAAATAGCTAATACTAAAAAACCTAAGAGAAGTATAATAGTTTTATAGATTAGTAAACTTTTATAGGAAGCTAATAGTAAGATAATCTAAAGATATAGAACTAATAACAAGACTTATAAAGAAAGATACTCTATTTAAATAGACTAAGAAATGCGATAAAGTATTTAATAAAATCAAGAGAAAATTTATAGAAAACCTAGTTATTAGAATATATAACCTAGACCTACTAGTAATAGTAAAAACAGACGCATCTAACTTAGTCTATAGAATAGTACTAATACAAGAAGACCTAAAGACTAAAAAAGAATACTTAGTTAAATACTTCTCTAAAAAAATAAAACTAGTAGAGCTTAACTACTTAATATATAACAAAGAAATACTAGTAATCTATAAAGTATTTAAGTAGTAGAGAGTATATTTATAAGGAGTAAAATACTAAACAAAGGTCTATATAGACTATAAGAATCTTATAGGATTTATAATAAATAAAGAACTATTATAACGCTATATAAGATAGAAGGAATTCTTATTAATATTTAATATAGAAATTATATATATAAAGGGTAAAGATAATTAATTTATAGACGCCCTTAGTAGAAGACTAGACTTACAAAAAGAAGTAAATACTACTAGTATAATTCTAGTTAAAAATAAAGAAGGATACCTAGTCCTAAATATACTTAAAATAGCCGCAATACTTAAGAGGAAGAGTAGTAAGCTAGATAAATAGATTTAGAAAACAACGTAAGAAGTATCTAAAGAAATAAAGAAATTAGAGACTTAAGAAGTACTTATATAAGCCTATAGAAGAATATATATTCTAAAGAAGATTTAAAGAGAATTTATACAATAATTCTATAAATTACTAGTATATAGATACTAGGGGATTAACAAAACCCTTAATAGATTACTATAAGATTACTATATCCTAAAAGTAAGATAGCTAGTAATAGAGGTACTACGAGACTATATAGAATATTAGAGAAATAAATATAATAGATATATACTATATAGAATACTACAACTAGTAGAAGTACTAGAATAACTATAAGGAGTTATTATAATAGACTTTATTATAAAGTTACCTAAGTCTAAAGATCTAATATTAGGAATTAAATATAATAGAATCCTAATAATAGTAGATAAACTAATAAAGTACTTATACTTTAGACTATATAAAGAGAAAAGTAGGATAGAGGTTACTATATACTAGGTTCTAGAAACTATAATTAGTTAATATAGACTACTAGATAAGATTATTATAGATAAAGATATAAGGTTTATATTAAAACTATAGAGAACAATAATAGCGTAATTAGGAATTAAATATATAATATTAATAGTGTACTACTTATAGATAGATAGATAATTAGAACAAATGAATTAGACGTTAAAACAATACCTAAGATACTACCTTAACTACAACTAGAATAATTAGGTATAGCTACTACCTATAGTATAGTTAGTATACAATAGTGCAAAGAATATAGTAATAAGAGTATTACTTTTCTTTATAAACTATAGATTTAAACCTAGCGTATATAGAATACTAAGAACTAAAGTATCTTAGTCTCTAAGAGGAGAAAACTTTACTAATAGACTTAGAGATATATATAATTAGCTAAGATAAGACGTAGAATTCCTATAAGACTAAATACTAAAATACTACAATAAAAAGTATAAAAAGGAACCTTAATTTAGAGAGGGAGAAAAAGTATAGTTAGTATAAAAGAATATTAAGAGTAAACAACCTAGTTTAAAACTAGACTACGTTAAAATAAGACTATATAAAATTAAGAAAGAAGTTATACTAGTTATATTTAAATTAAAGCTACTAAATAAAATAAGGATATACCTAACCTTCTACGTAGTACTACTTAAGATAGTACTATAAAACGTAGAACTACTAGTGTATAAAGTAGATACGTATAGAGAATAAGAAGAATAGGAAGTTAAAGAAATCCTAGTATACTAGTTCTGTAATAGTAAGAACTACTACCTAGTAAAATAGATAGGTATAGATAAGAAAGGAGAACTATAGGAAAAAATATAGGAACTAGAAGATAACCTTAACTACTCTAAGAAACTAGAAGAGTTTTAAAATTAAAACCCCTTAGAACGCCTAGTAGTAAACTAAGAGAACTAATATTACTATCGCTAGATAGAGAGGTAATAGGATTACCTAATATAAGACCTACTACAACGATACTAAACGCCTTATCTAAGTCTAGCTTAGCTTCTAGAGCTACTAACTATTTAGCTAATTTCTTATTATTTAAGGCTTTTATCTTATAAAGACAAGAGAGATAAGCTTAATTCTTTACTAGCTTACTCTACGTAAGCTCCTAGATACGCTTATACTTAGCTTTAGCCTCTATAATTTAAGATAGTAATTTCTCTTAAGTTTAGTTAATAGCTTTCCCTATTATTATTAAGCCTAGACGTAAGAATAAGTGTAATAAACGTATACTTAAAAAGAGAAACACTAGATACGTTATAAGAACTATGTATATTCGCACGAATACACGCCTTATAAGCCCTACTATTATTTATAGAAATAATATAAGGAAGAGACTTAGAGTTTAATTTAGGAGAAGCGTAATAAGAACAAGGAAATATTTTAACACTATTACGCAATACGTAATTAGTAAAAAGATAGTAATAGCGTGTAAATAAAATAGGTATAAGGGAGGATAAAGAACTCTATATTAATAAAGAAACTAGACTAATAACTCTAGTTCTAGGATAGATAAACGAGGACCTATCTAGAAAAGAAGATAGTATTATAGGTGTAATAGAAGGAGACGAGATAGAACTAATTAATCCTAACTTAGGCACTAACAAAGTATAGGATAAGTAGAGTAATAACTTTAATTAGGAAACTATATATAACTAGGATACCTAGGGCGATCTATAATCTATAAACTCTTAGTATTAATAGATTATAGATTAGAGTAATCTATAATCTATTAGTCTTAGTAACTATAGATTATAGATTATATTAAGTATATAGATAGTAGAATGCGTATTATTAGGATAGTATTAGTAATTTAATCCTTTAACTATAGAACGCTAATACAAGATAGTTGTAAAACATCTTCTATTATTTATAGTTATTATAGATCTTAATATAGACTTTTACTATTACCTTGTAATCTACTAACTCTATAGATAGGTACTTATAGTTAATAACAAGAGGCCTATTATACTTCCTTATTAATATAGTAGACGCGCTAGTATACTAAGTCTTGTATACGCTAAGAGTACTTAAGCTTTAATAGTAAGAAGTAGATAATGTTAAGTAGCTAGAGGATATAAGATAAATAGGCTAGTATATAGAGTGTTAGAATTTTATTTTTAAAGTAGTAGTTCTTAAAATCTTAATTTAAGTAGCTCTTATAGCTATCTAAGATAAGTAGCTAGTATAACTTTACCTAACGCGCCTTTGTATATACGTTAAAGTACTTTAACTACTTAAGACTAAGTATATTATTTATCTATCTATTCTTAGAAATAGAGATCTTCTAATTACGTAGTATATCTATTTCCTTTTACTAAGTAGAGATATAGACACGTCCTTTATAGATAATAAATAGTAGGGTTATATAGCTAGTAGCGTAGATACTTATAATAGCTATAACTTACTTGTAATTACTTAGCTAAATAAGATTAGGCCTTATACGCCTCTCTAAGCCTATAACAACTTTTATTAACCTAATTATTCTTATCTAAAAGCTAGTCTTATTAAAGTTATAGATATTATCTAGATTAATACTATACGTTGCTATTATGTCCTATATAAGCTAGAACTACCTACTAATAACTACTAGATCTTCTTAAAGTATTCTTTAGTAATCCTTTACTTAACTAAAGGTAGTCTTAAGCTTATCTATACGCGCTATAAAGCGTGTAGGCTAGTACTTCTTAACTAGTTCTCTACTATGTATTACTAATAGCTTGTCTACTATATCTACTACTTTATATAACTAGGGGGTAAATCCTCTTAAATTAAAGTTAAGAATATACTATACAATAGTTTACTCTTCTATTATAGTAAGTTTCTAGTAGTTTAGTTAAGTAGCGCGTTAATAAGGGATTCTATAAAGCTAGGTAGAGAGCTACTAATATTATACGTTTAAAGCTATAGCAGCGCGTTATAAAGTCTAAAAATAGCCTAATATATAAGCCTAAAGCCTAAGTTAAATTCTACTTTCTTATAGAGTTAAAATATTATTTTATTAAGACTATATTATTGTTTATACGTAGTATTCTTTGTACTAAGAAAAAGTAGCTATTTTAGTAATATAGCTACTTCGCTAATAGAATACGTTATAAATAAGATATAAGATAAGCTATAGAAAGCTTAAATCTTTATAAAACTAGATATCTAAAACGCTTACTACTAGATTAGAATTAGAAAAGGTAATAAATAGAAAATAGTACTTAGAACGTAATATAGACTATTTAAATATATAGTTATACCTTTTAGATTAATAAATATACTAGTAGTATTCTAGAAAAAGATAAATATAGTTCTAAGAGAATACCTAGATACTTTTATATTTATATACCTAGATAATATCCTTTTATTCTTAGAAATAGAAGAAGAACACGTATAATATATATATAAGGTACTAGAAAAACTAGTAGAAAATAAAATATTTTTTAAAATAAAGAAATATATATTCTATATAAAGAAAATAGACTTTTTAGGATTTATTATTTAACTAAGAAATATAAGGATTAACTTAAATAAGATTAAAGTAATCTAGAAATAGCTAATACTAAAAAACTTATAAAAAGTATAATAGTTTTATAAGTTAGTAAATTTTTATAAGAAATTAATAGTAGAATTGTTTAAGGTAATAGAACTATTAATAAAACTTATAGAGAAGGATACACTATTTAAATAGACTTAGGAATATAATAAAGTATTTAATTAGATTAAATAAAAGTTTATAGAAAACCTAGTTATTAGAATATATAACCTAGATTTACTAGTAATAGTAAAAATAGATATATTAAACTTAATCTATAGAATAGTACTAATATAAAAAGACCTAGTTATAAAGTAGAAATACTTAGTTAAATATTTCTCTAAGAAAATAAAACTAGTAGTGCTTAACTACTTAATCTATAATAAAGATATACTAGTAATCTATAAAGTATTTAAGTAATAGAGAGTATACCTATAAAGAGTAAAGTACTAAATAAGAGTCTATATAGACTATAAAAATCTTATAAGATTTATATTAAATAAAGATTTATTATAATACTATATAAGATAGTAGGAATATTTATTAATATTTAATTTTAAGATTATATATACTAAGATTAAAGATAATTAGTTAGTAAATACTTTAAGTAGAAGACTAGACTTATAAAAAAAAGTAAATACTACTAGTATAGTTCTAGTTAAGAATAAAGAACGATATTTAGTCCTAAATATACTTAGAATAGCTATAACACTTAAGAGAAAAAGTAGTAAGCTAGATAAATAGATTTAGAAAGAAATAGAAAAAACTTCTAAAGAAATAGAAAAACTTATAATCTAAGAAAGACTTATAAAAGTATATAAAAGAATATATATCTTAAGTAAAATATAAAGAGAATTTATATAATAATTTTATAAACTACTAGTATATAGATACTAAAAGATTAATAAAATACTAGATAGGCTTTTAAGAGATTATTATATTCTAAAAGTAAGATAACTAGTAATAAAAGTACTATAAGACTATATAGAATACTATAGAAATAAGTATAGTAGATACGCACTATATATAATACTATAACTAGTTAAAGTACTAAAATAACTCTAGAGAGTTATTATAATAGACTTTATTATAAAGCTACCTAAATTAAAGGACTTAATATTAGGAATAAAATATAATAGTATCTTAATAATAGTAATAAGCTTATAAAGTATTTATACTTTAGACTATATAAAGAGAAAAGTAGGATAGAAGTTACTATATACTAGGTTCTAGGAACTATAATTAACTAGTATAGTATCTTAGATTAGATTATTATAGATAAAGATATAAGATTTATATTAAAACTATAGCGAATAATAATAGTATAATTAGGAATTAATTATACAATATTAATAGTGTATTATCTATAGATAGATAAATAATTAGAATATATAAATTAAATAGTAGAATAGTATTTAAGATACTACTTTAACGATAACTAGAAAAATTAGGTAAAATTACTACCTATAGCATAGTTAGTATATAATAGCGTAAAGAATATAGTAATAAGAGTATTACCTTTTTTTATAAACTATAGATTTAAACCTAATATATACTAGATACTAAGATCTAAAGTATCTTAGTCTCTAAGAAAAGAAAACTTTATAAATAGACTTAAAGAAATATATAATTAACTATAATAGGACGTAGAATTCTTATAGAATTAAATATTAAAGTACTATAATAAGAAATACTAAGAGAGACCTTAATTTAAAGAGAGGGAAAAAGTATAGTTAATATAAAGAAATATTAAGATTAAATAATTAAGTTTAAAACTAGATTATATTAAGATAAGACTATATATAGTAGAAAAGAAAGTTACACTAGTTATATTTAAACTAAGACTACTAGATAAAATAAGGATATACTTAATATTCTACGTAGTACTACTATAGAAAGTACTATAAAAAATAGAACTACTAGTATACAAAGTAGTTACGTATAAAGAATAAAAAGATTAGAAAGTTAAAAAAATCTTATAATACTAATTCTATAATAAAAGGAATTACTATCTAGTAAAATAGAGAGGAATAGATAAGAAAGGGTAACTATAGGAAAATATATAGAAACTAGAAGATAACCTTAATTACTTTAAGAAACTAGAGGAGTTATAAAGTTAAAACTCTCTAGAACGCCTTATAGTAAACTAAGAAAGTCTATAGTACTACTACTAGATAGAGAGATAGTAAGAATACCTAATATAATAGAAGCTAGAGTAGCCTCTACTATAGCCTTAAAATTAAGCTTAGACTCTAAGAAAATAGCTTCTTTAATAGACTTTGTATTATTTAAGGCCTTTATCTTCTAAAGATAAACTAAATAAGTATAATTCTTTACTTATATACTTAGAATCTAATTATATTCTTTTTTAGCTTATATAATCTATTTAGATAGTTTATTTTAAGTATAGTTAATAGCTCTCTCTATTACAAATAAGTATAGATACGTAAATAAGTATTATTAACTTATATTCTACTAGAGATATACTAAAGAGATTATAAGATAAATATATATTAGTATAAATATACGCCTTATAAGCCTTACTATACTTTAAAGAAAGATAATCTAATAAAGGGTTTAAAGATTTATAACAAGAATAAAAGAATATTATAATACTATAGTATAATATACAATCTACTAATTAAAGATAATAAAGAGTAGACTTAGTAAGTATAAAAGAAGAGGATAAGGAACTCTATATAGATAAAGAAACTAGATTAATAACTTTAGCTCTAGAGTAAAGAAACTAGAACTTAATTAGAAGAGGAGATAGTGTTATAGGCGAAACAAGAGAAATCAAGATAGAACTAATTAGTTCTAACTTAAGTACTAACAAAGTATAATATAAGTAAGGTAATAACCTATATTAAGAAATAAACTATAACTTAAATACGTAATATAAAGTAATCTATAAATATAAATAATAGATTAAGGTATTTTATAAGGTTATATAAATAGATTAATACAAGTATATAGTTAATAGTAATACGTATTATTAAGATAGTATTAGTAATCTAATCTTTAACCTAGAACGCTAATACTTAATATTGTATATATAAATTAACTATTATTTATAGTTATTACTTAATTAATATATACGCTTTTATTATTACTTCTTAATCTACTAATATACTATAAAGGTTACTTATAGTTAATAGTAAGTAACTCTATTACAATTATAATCTTTAGTATATTAGCTCTACTCTCTTAACTCGTACTAGAGTTTATAAGAGTCTTAAGTGTTTAGAGAACTTTTATTATAGAGCTTCTTCTTTTAGCTAGTATCTTTACTAGCTCTTTAAAGTATAACCTTAATAAAACCCTAAACCTTTAAGAATAAAAAGAAAAGAGTATTCGCGTACCTTACGCGCTATACCTACGCGTTAAGTATATTATTATTATTATACTTATATATAATATTCTATTTATATTTTAATAACAAGAAAAAGATTATTACTTATATAATTACGTTTACTCTTACTAGAGCTTATATAAAAAATATTTTTCTTTTATAATTATTTTATTTATCCTCGTATAAACTATAGTAAATACTTAACGTATACGTAGTATACGTTTAGTAATTATTACTATAGTTTACTATCTTTACCTAAAGTTTATTAAGAAGAGTAATATATATTAAGCTTAGCTTTTTAAGTAGAGCGTAGATACTAAGTACGCTAACTATAATACTTTATATACTACTTACTTACGCTATACTTAAAGTATTATTAACTAAAAGGAAGTCTATAATAAGCTAGAAGAACGTTACTACTAGTATTATTCTTCTAGTAATTATAGTAGCTATACTTTAGTAACTATAAGATTATTAAGACCCTAGAACTAGTGTAATAGGTGTTACTAGGGTTAACTTCCTAATACCTAAAGAGTATTAGTAGATTAGGAAGTAATAATAAAAGTTTGTATAGTAATCTATAATAACTTATAAGTAATAGAAGATATTTTACAACTATCTTATATTAGCGTTCTATAGTTAAAGGATTAAATTACTAATACTATCTTAATAATACGTATTATTACTAACTATATACTTATTATAATCTATAATCTATAGTTACTAAGACTAATAGATTATAGATTATTCTAATCTATAATCTATTAATACTAAGAGTCTATAGATTATAGATTACGCTAGGTATCCTAATTATATATAGTTTCCTAATTAAAGTTGTTACCTTACTTGTCTTATACTTTGTTAGCACCTAAGTTAGGACTAATTAGTTCTATCTCTATTTCTCTTGTTACACCTATAATACTATTTCCTTTTCTAAATAGGTCCTAGTTTTCCTATCTTAAAGCTAGAGTTATTAATCTACTTTCTTTATTAATTTATAGTTCTTTATTACTCCCTATAGTTATTTTATCTATATATTATTACTATCTTCTTACTAATTGCGTATTACGTAATAGTATTAAGATATTTCCTTATTCTTGTTATACTTCTCTTAAGTTAAACCCTAAGTCTCTTCCTTATATTATTTCTATAAACAATAGTAGAGCTTATAAAGTATATATTTGTGTAAATATATATAGTTCTTATAATGTATTTAGTATTTCTCTCTCTAAGTATATATTTATTATACTTATTCTTACGTCTAGGCTTAATAATAATAGGGAGAGCTATTAACTATACTTAAGAGAAATTACTATCTTAAATTATAGAGGCTAAAGCTAAGTGTAAATAAATCTAGGAGCTTATATAGAGTAAGCTAGTAAAGAATTAAGCTTATCTCTCTTATCTTTATAAGATAAAGGCGTTAAATAATAAGAAATTAGCTAAGTAGTTAGAAGCTCTAGAAACTAAGCTAAACTTAGATAAGGCGTTTAATATTGTTATAGTAGGTCCTATATTAGGCGTTCCTATTATCTCTCTATCTAATAGTAGTAATATTAGTTTTTTTAGCTTACTACTAGGCGTTCTAGAAGGTTTTAACTTTAGAAGTCTTTTAGTTTCTTAGAGTAGTTAAAGTTATCTTCTAGTTCCTATATTTCTTCCTATAGTTACCCTTTCTTATTTACACCTATCTATTCTACTATATAGTAGTTTCTACTATTATAGAACTAGTATACTAGGATTTTCTTAACTTCTTATTTCTCTTATTCTCTATATATATCTACTTTATATACTAGTAGTTTTACGTTTTATAGTACTATCTTAAGTAGCGCTATATAGAAAGTTAAGTATATCCTTATCTTATTTAGTTGCTTTAATTTAAATATAACTAGCGTAACTTCTTTCTTAATTTTATATAGTCTTATCTTAACGTAATCTAGTTTTAAACTTAGTTGTTTACTTTTTACGTTTTTTCTAACTAACTATACTTTTTCTCTCTCTCTAAATTAAGGTTTCTCTTTGTATTTTTTATTGTAATACTTAGCTATCTAATTATATAGGAATTCTACGTCCTATCTTAATTAATTATATATATCTCTAAGTTTATTAGTAAAGTTTTCTCCTCTTAGAGACTAAGATACTTCTAGTCTTAGTATTCTATATATACTAGGGTTAAATCTATAATTTGCGAAGAAGAGTAATACTCCTATTACTATATTCTATACGCTGTTATATACTAACTATGCTATAGGTAGTAGCTATACCTAATTATTCTAGTTATAGTTAAGGTAGTATCTTAAGTACTATTCTACTATCTAATTTATTTGTTCTAATTATTTATCTATCTATAACGTATTCTATTAGCGAAGCGGCTATATTACCGAGACGGCTACTCTGAAATATACTAAAAAATCGAAAATTTAATATCTAATATCTTAACAACTATACTATAATAACTTCTAAAAATTTAATAGATTAAAGATTATATATATAGTAGTAATCTATGAAATTTTTAAAGCGTGCAGCCTAGTAGTTCTTAAGATAGTAAAATTTTCTATAGTAAAAAACACTTTTTCATTAATAATATTAAATAAACTAGGCTACACGTTCTAAAAATTTTATAGATTACTACTTTATATATAATCTTTAATCTATTAAATTTTTAGAAGTTATTATAGTATAGTTGTCGAGATATTAGATGTTGAATTTTCGATTTTTTAGTGTATTTTAGAGTAGCCCTCTTGGTAATATAGCTGCTTCGCTAATAGAATACGTTAAGTAATATACTATAGATATTACGTATTTAATTCCTAATTATACTATTATTATTCCTTATAGTTTTAATATAAATCTTATATTTCTATCTATAATAATTTTGTCTAGTAGTCTATATTAACTAATTATAGTTCCTAGAACCTAGTATATAGTAACTTCTATCCTACTTTTTTCTTTATATAGTCTAAAGTATAAGTACTTTATAAGTTTATCTACTATTATTAAGATTCTATTATACTTAACTCCTAATATTAAGTCCTTAGACTTAAGTAGCTTTATAATAAAGTCTATTATAATAACTTTTTATAGTCTTTCTAGTACTTCTACTAGTTATAGTATTCTATATAGTATATATCTACTATACTTATTTTATTAATATTCTATATAGTCTTATAGTACTTCTATTACTAGTTTTCTAGCTTTTAAGATATAATAGTCTTATAGTAACCTATTAAGAGTTTTATTAATCCTTTAGTATCTATATACTAGTAGTTTATAGAATTATTATATAAATTCTCTTTAAATTTTTCCTAAGATATACGTTTTTCTATATACTTATATAAGTTCTTCTTAGATCTCTAATTTCTCTATCTCTTTAGATACTTCTTTAGTTGTTTTCTAAATCTATTTATCTAGCTTGCTACTCTTTCTTTTAAGTATTATAGCTATTTTAGGTATATTTAAGATTAAGTATCTTTCTTTATTTTTAACTAGAACTATACTAGTAGTACTTACTTCTTCTTATAAGTCTACTCTTCTACTAAGGGCATCTATAAACTAGTTATCTTTCCTTTTTATATATATAATTTCTAAGTTAAATATTAATAGGAATTCCTACTATCTTATATAGCGTTATAATAGTTCTTTATTTATTATAAATCTTATAAGGTTCTTATAGTCTATATAGACCTTTATCTAATACTTTACTCTTTATAGGTATACTCTCTATTATTTAAATACTTTATAGATTACTAGTATCTCTTAATTATAAATTAGGTAGTTAAGCTCTACTAGCTTTATTTTCTTAAAGAAGTATTTAACTAAATATTCTTTTTTAGTTTTTAGGTCTTCTTGTATTAGTACTATTCTATAGACTAAGTTAGATACGTCTATTTTTACTATTACTAGTAGGTCTAGGTTATATATTCTAATAACTAGATTTTTTATAAACTTCCTCTTAATCTTATTAAATACTTTATTATACCCCTTAGTCTATTTAAATAGCGTGTCTTTCTTTATAAGTCTTGTAATTAGTTCTATATCTTTAGAATATCTTACTATTAACTTTCTATAGAAGTTAGCTAGCCTATAAAATTGTTATACCTCTTTTAGGTTTTTTAGTATTAGCTATTTGTTAATTAACTTAATCTTTCTTAGTTTAATCTTGATTTTTCCTAGTTCTATAATAAATCTAAGGAAATCTATTTTCTTAGTATAGAACTTGTATTTCCTTATTTTAAGAAATAATTTATTTTCTACTAATTTCTCTAGTACTTTATATATATATTGTATATATTCTTCTTTTATTTCTAAGAATATAAAGATATTATCTAGGTATATAAATATAAATATATCTAAGTATTCTTTTAGTACTATATTAATTCTTTCTTAGAATACTACTAGTGCGTTTATTAAACTAAATAGTATAACTTAGTATTTATAAAGTTTATACTATATTCTAAACTCTATTTTCTATTTATTGCTTTTCTTAATTCTAATTAAGTAGTACGCGTTTTAGATATCTAGTTTTGTAAAGATTTTTACTCTTTATAGCTTATCTTGTATTACGTTAATTTATAGTAGTAGGTATTAATTTTTATTTATAATTGCGTTAGTTTTTCTAAAATCTATATAGGGCCTTTTATTACTTATCTCTTTTTTATCTATAAATATAAGTCTATATACTACTAAGGATTTAGATTCTTGTATCTATCTTTTCTTTAGCGCGTTCTAAATAAATACTTGTTTAATTTTAGATTCTTCTTCTATTTTTCTATAGACTAGGCTCTATCCTACGTTCTTGTCTTTTTCTAAGTTTATTGCTAAGTCCTATAGCTAATATTCTAGAAGATAGTCTTTAGGTTCTATAAGCTATTTTTCCTACTTCTTATATTCTTCTAGGAATTCTCCTTTATAAGTTTTTATATTAGCTTTTAATATATCTTTTCCTATATAACTAATTTCTCTAGTTCTCTAATTAATGTATAGGTTAGTTATCTATAACTATAGTATACCTAGTATTATATCTTGTTTGTTATTAATTGTTGTTATATCTATAACTATATTCTTAATTGTTATCTCTTTTAGTTTAAGCGTTAAGAGAACTATCTTAAACCTAATAGGTTTCTAGAATAGTTTTCTTTTAATTATACTTAGTTATTAAAGGTACTTCTTTGTTATATAATATATTCCTTTCGTTTCTACAAACTTCTTTAATATAAAGTTTCTTGTAGCTCTACTATTAATTATTAATTATACCTTCTTTCCTTAGTATATACCTTTCTTTGTAATATATAGGCTTCTTATACCTTCTAGCTTTTTTTACTTAGGCGACTTTGTAAATTATCTATCTTTCTAAGGCTATAGTCTTACTTTAAGTTTATATTCTTTATATTTTAGACATTTATTATACTTATATTTATACTATAGTCCTCTTTAGATATATTTCTTAGATAGTTTTAGTCTAGGCCTTACTACTACGTAACTATCTTCTAGGATTACTTCCTATCCTTAGATATCTTCTACTAGAATTACTCTAGTATAGTTATAGCTTCTTCTTCTTATAAGCTATATATTATTGTTTACTTTAAGGTTCCTATATATAATATAGTTCTTATCTAGGTATAATATCTATAATACTTTAAAATATACTAGATGTTTTAGATTTATTATTTTATTATCCCCTTCCTAGTATTTATCTTTACTAGGTATACCTACTATTAAGATATAGTATACTACTAGTACTCTTAGTATATAGGCTTTGTTATTCTATTACGTTTTTTTTATAAGGTATTACTATTCTTTTTTTATAGGTATCCTTCTTACTACAACTATATACTACTTTATCTATCCTTAAAATAGTATAAACTTTATTTCTTTAGGGTTACGTTCTTTCTAGTCTTTGTACGCTTCCTCTATACTTATAACTAGTAAGTATTTCTAAATAAACTTCTATTATTTGTTTTGTTCCTCTATATCTATTATTGTATAGCTATTATAGCTATATATATTTAGCTAGGTATACTCTATACCTCTTATACTAGTTTACTTCTTACTTCTTTATAGTCCTTTAGGGGAAGTTATAGTAGTCTCTTTATCTAGTACTAGTCCTTCGGCCTAGATTAATAGTATTTAGGGTTCTTCCCTTTCTAAGTCTTCTATTAGTAGGTCTATTACGTATACTATTTCTTCTAGCTACGCTTTTATTCTTTCTTTTATTACTACTACTCTATTTCTCTATTATAGGAAGTATCTTACTCTCTATTTACTAGAAAGATATATATAGTAGTTATCCTTATAATAAAAGGTCTAATAGAGTATTATATATTATATTTCTCTACTCCTAGCTACTTTCTCTTAGGGTTTAGCCTATACTTTTAGTGCTTCTCTCTTACCTTTAGTTATCTTTAACTAAGTTTCTTTATCTTTCTTATAGTTCTTATTTTTATAGTTCTTTACAAAGTATCCTAGTTTACTATATTTATAATATACTACGTCCTTTTTCTTTTATAACTAGTAGTCTTTCGCGTAGTAGCCTTTCTTACTATAGTTAAAGTACATAAAGTCTTTATTCTTTTTCTTTTTCTTCCTATCCTTATTAGCGTTAAGGATTATAGGGTCTCCCTTATTATAGTTCTAGGTATAACCTCTATATTTATTCTTCTTCTATTCTTAAAGATTGTTGTTAATTTGTATTACTTATTACTTTAAGGCTTCTAGTGTTTGTAGTTTCTCTATATAGATTATTTTATATCGAATTTTAGAGTTTAGCCTTTATTTAAATTGTAATATTAAAGCTAACTTATTCTATTCTATGTTTTAAGATAGTTATTTAAATTATAATACGTACTTAGGAATACTCTATATTTATATAAGCATTTCTAACTATTCTTTAGCTTATTAAGTAACGTCTATATCTCTAAATACTACTCTTATTTGTTTAGTAAAGTATTTATAACTTCTAAAGATAGCTTTTATTTTATCTTTCTAGGTTATTAAAGAGTATGTTGTATAGTCTATCTAGTAAGGTTTGTACTATCTTATTATATCTTCTTTAAGGTTTAGTCTAATATATATTACCTTCTTTTCTTCTATATTAAAGTATAGTACTTATACATCTATCTAGAGTTGTACTAAAGCTATAAAGGGTCTTAGTTTCTCTCTTATTCTATTAAACTTCTTAAGTATAGGTATCTTTAGTAGTTTCTTTGTTGTACTTATTTCTAGGCGTTATATAATTAATTCTATTTAGTTTTATCTTTTAATAATAGCTTTAATCTAGGCCTTATTCTATTTTGTATATTCTTAGAGTTCTCTATTCTATATTTCTAGGGCGTTAATTACTATTTTTATATCTTTTTTTTTAGAGATTAAGTCGTTTATATAGTTTTTAATATCCTTTTATACTATATTATCTAACTTATAACTACTTATAAGTGCTTTTATAGTTTTTCTAGTTAAACTTTCTACTATTATATTAGCTAGACTATACGCTACTTACGCTTTGCTTCTTGTAATAACTAAATTAGTAAGGTGTAATAGGTGTTACTAGGGTTAACTTCCTAATACCTAAAGAGTATTAGTAGATTAGGAGGTAATAATAAAAGTTCGTGTAGTAATCTATAATAACTTATAAGTAATAGAAGATGTTTTATAACTATCTTATATTAGCGTTCTATAGTTAAAGGATTAAATTACTAATACTATCCTAATAATACATATTGTTACTAACTATATACTTATTATAATCTATAATCTATAGTTGCTAAGACTAATAGATTATAGATTATCTTAATCTATAATCTATTAATGCTAAGAGTCTATAGATTATAGATTACCCTAGGTATCCTAATTATGTGTAGTTTCCTAATTAAGGTTGTTACCTTACTCGTCCTATACTTTGTTAGTACTTAAGTTAGGACTAATTAGTTCTATCTCTATTTCTCTTGTTACGCCTATAACAACTAGGTAAAAGTAATAAGGGCAAGTAGGCTTCTATAAGATAGGTAAAGTTAATAAATAAGTTAGTTACTTAACTTAATTAATAGTTAGCTTTTATTAGAGTATTATAAAGTATATAAGTATTAATAGGTAGATAAGAATCTAATTAAAGTATTAGTTATAATACTCTATTAAGATAAAAGGTAAAGAAAAGATTAAAAACAATAGTCTATAAAGGTCTATTAACGTTCCTATATACTAGCTATCTAGTGTTTATTTCTAAGTGCTTACTCTAGAGCGTTTACTCTTAAGCGCTTATTTTAGAGTATTTACTCTAGAGCGTTTACTCCTAAGCGTTTACTACTAAATAGTTACGTGTTCTACTATACTATATTACTTAGCCTAACTATATATAATATAATAGCTTACGTATTACTTAGTATTATAATAAAAATATACTCTTTATATATACTTTAACTTATATAAATAAGTACTTTTTATACTTAATAAGTATATTAATTATCTTTATAAGCTTTATAATATATATAATACTACTATATCTAATACTAGTACTTCTAAAACTAACTTAGAAGAATTATAAGTATAATAAGAGATATTATAAAATAGTAAATTAGTCTTAACGTATTCTATTAGTAAAGTAGCTATATTACTAAAATAGCTACTTTTTCTTAGTATAAAGAATACTACGTATAAATAATAATATAGTCTTAATAAAATAATATTTTAACTCTATAAGAAAGTAGAATTTAACTTAGGCTTTAGGCTTATATATTAGGCTATTTTTAGACTTTATAATACGCTGCTATAGCTTTAAACATATAATATTAGTAGCTCTCTACCTAGCTTTATAGAATCTCTTATTAACGCGCTACTTAACTAAACTACTAGAAACTTACTATAATAGAAGAGTAAACTATTATATAGTATATTCTTAACTTTAATTTAAGAGGATTTACCCTCTAGTTATATAAAGTAGTAGATATAGTAGATAAGCTATTAGTAATACGTAGTAGAGAACTAGTTAGGAAGTACTAGCCTATACACTTTATAGCGCGTATAGACAAGCTTAAGACTACCTTTAGTTAAGTAAAGGATTGCTAGAGAATACTTTAAGAAGATCTAGTAGTTATTAGTAAGTAGTTCTAGCTCGTATAGGATATAATAGCGACGTACAGTATTAATCTAGATAATATCTACAACTTTAATAAGACTAGCTTTTAGATAGAAATAATTAGGTTAATAAAAGTTATTATAGGCTTAGAGAGGTATATAAGGCCTAATCTTATTTAGCTAAGTAATTATAAGTAGGTTATAGCTATTATAAGTATTTACGCTACTAGCTATACAACCCTACTATTTATTATCTATAAAGGACGCGTCTATATCTCTACTTAGTATAAGGAAATAGATATACTACGTAATTAGAAGATCTCTATCTCTAAGAATAGATAGATAAATAATATACTTAGTCTTAAGTAGTTAAAGTACTTTAACGTGTATATAAAGGCGCGTTAAGTAAGGTTATACTAGCTACTTATCTTAGATAGCTATAAGAGCTACTTAAATTAAGATTTTAAGGACTACTACTTTAAAAATAAGATTCTAACGCTCTATATACTAGCCTATTTATCCTATATCTTCTAGCTACTTAACGTTGTCTACTTCTTACTATTAAAGCTTAAGTACTCCTAGTGCGTACAAGACTTAGCGTACTAGCGCGTCTACTATATTAATAAGGAAGGCTTCCTTCTAGCCTTTAGAGACGCGTTTTTTAATATATTTACGTATAAGAATTATAAAAAGGCCTTTAAAGTATCTAGATTAGTTCTTATTAACGCGTAAGAAGTCTTTAATTACTTTAAAGTATAGCTACGTACTTTACTAAGACTCTTACTACTAGAGACACTATAGTAGTTAAAGACTCTAAGTAATATATATAAATTTAGCTCTTAGTTAAAGCTTATAAGTAGCTCTTTTGTATAATTACTAAAATTAGCCTAGGAAGGGTTCTTATAGCTTATTAAAGGAGCTAAACTTATACTATATTAAAACGCTCTTATAAGCTTCTAGATTATAGAGCTTAAAGAGTAATTAGTAGAGATAATAAAGTGTAAAACGCGTAAATAGAAGTAGATTTAGTATAGTAGTATATTAGAGTATAGTACTAGAGCGTTGTACGTAGCTATAGAGGCGTCTAGC